>MU674801.1:41990-64168 GCA_026770625.1 Nicotiana glauca
AAAGCGGCATATTATATTTCTCCAAATGAAGTCCTTAACTTCTTTCTCTCGTATCTGTTTAAACGCCCCTGCTTCTACCCATTTAGTGAAATAATCAGTAAGCACGAGTAGAAACTTTACCTGACCTTTTGCCTGAGGTAGTGGACCTACGATATCCATTCCCTATTTCATAAAGGGCCACGGAGCTATAACCGGGTGTAATAGTTCAGCTGGTCTATGCATATTATTGCCGTATCTCTGACATTTGTCACATTGAAATACAAAGTCATTGATGACGCTTCTTGACTGTTTTGATGACGCTGTTGTTGCCAAGATTCTTGTTCAACAGACTCTCCAAGCTCAACGTCCGCAGAATTTTCCCAATTCTCCCCTTCTTCATACTCAGCTCTATCTGCCCATGTTTTAATCCTTTGCTTTCTAGGAGTGAAATCTGTGTCATCCAGCTTGTTCTTTAGTTCCTCAGTCAAGGAACTTAATCTTGCAAGTTGTTGTTGCTGCCCAGCTTCGTCTCCCTCTAAAGTTTCATAGTGAGTTGATTTCCCAACAGCTTCATCTCCCTAATATTCTTCTTCATATTCCACAACTTTGGCATTACGTGTGTTGGATTTACTAACCATTTATCTCGATGTTGATCGAGCAACTTCATTGGTGTTTCCTGCTGATAGTAGCAGCTGTCCAGGTTCGCCTCTGTATTCACCGAATGACTCTATGGACTGTAAGGGTACCTCGAACATAGAGGTGTTCAAAGTAACTAATGGTTTGATAACCATAGTCGTATTCATAACCATTGCGGCTTGGGCATCTTTGATAATTTTTTCGACTTGTGGGCTGGAAAAATGCAGGATTGGAGCTGAGTGCTTGCCAATTCATTTGGTTGCTACATTGGACAATTTTTCCATTGGGAGACCATGTAACGAGTAGATTCTGAGGCAAAGCACAAATAGTGCTTTGGGAATTCCCTTTGCGATTTTTTGCCAAATCTGCCACAGTTGCAGCAGTCCCATTTTTCAAAGAAACAAATCCTTCACATTGTTGCATCTCATCTTGTAAAACATTTGTCCTCATATATGCTGCATAATCACAACTGTTTTTTGTTTAACAAAATCAGTAGTAAAATCACCCATATTACCATGTTTTGATGCATCTTGATTTATTGCATTCAAAGTAATAGCTGCCTCTAAATTTGAACTTATAGTATCTGGAGTCCTGAATACTTGTGCAGTAGATTCTACTATATCCATTCCCTTCTTTTTTGCACCTTGTATTTGCTGAAAATGTGTTTGCTCGTGTCTAAAATCATGTTGCTCTAACTCTGCTACTTGACCATGTGCAATTCGAGTATAACTTGCTTGTCCAGGTAGTCTTATAGCCCTAATAGTTTTGCCCAATTCATATTTGTCTTCACTATCACGTACATGCGCAGTTTGCAAGATTGGATGCGTCGCCAAAGCTGTAGGAGCCAGAAATTGACGTGGAGTAGTAGCATGATGTTGTTGCCCAGCCTTTTGAAGTTTCCCTTCGACTGTTAGTGAAACATTTCTCACAGCTGATGCTGCTGCAGCTGGAACGTCAACAACACCCTTATTTCTTTCTTTAAGCTCCAAATTTGCATTAACCACCTGCGAATGGCCAACACAATCCAAACGCTACCCAGCTTCACTTGGTATTGCTGCTATTTTTTCAATGCTATTTCGATCACTAATAGCATCTATTTAGAATGGTCTTGAATTACTCTTCCCAGCTACAACCTCATGATGAGAATCGTTAGCAGGAGCTGTTTCAATAGGAACCAAAGCAATAGTAGATTTAGCTGCTACATGTGCTGTCTTGATCAAGTTTTCAGCGTGTTCATGAGCCCTTTGAGGAGCTCGTATATGCTGTGTAGCATTTGTAGGATTAATTTGATCTCCAGCAGTTCGATCACCATCATTTAAATCCCTCATTTCATTCAAAAACTGACGCAAATCTCCCTTGTATGTCGCGCCACCAATTTGTTCTTAACGAGTCTGCTCTTCATCAATCTGAGCATCCTCATCGCGATTTTTTTCTGAAGCCTTCGGCACGTAGTTTCATCATGGACTTGATGTTTACAACAATTACAACATAGTGGTAAATTATCGTAAACGATTTCTTGAAAAACCTCCAACACTTTTTCCAAAAATTATATCCACACGTTGCAACCTTACACGATTAGGATATTTGTCAAGCAAGTCTAATATCACCTTCACCCTAGCAGTGCTAGGTCTGGACTTAGTTTGTGATGCCTTATCAATGGCAATTGGTTTTCCTACAGCAGATGCAATAGACAACAATGAAGGCATCACAAACAAATCTGGTGACAGATTCGACATCGATATCCAAACTACTGCTTTTGTTATTTCCTCTTTTGGATTATAACCTATCGTCCATGGAAATACACGATATTGAATCTAAACACCCTTATAATGCACATAATTAACAGAGCAAGCTAAAGTACTTACATAATCATCATAATGATCAAACGTTAGCAGTAATTGTCTTGGTGCGAGTAAACCGACAATACATCGGCCTTTAACACCTAAGTGTTTGGGCAATAAATCTCGTTGCTCATTCAAATCTGGTGCTCCTAGAGATACTTTAATCATTACTGATTGATGTAATCCTTCCTCCACAACAAATTATTGTCGTTCTTCTAAGGAAAACATTACAGTCGGCTCTCCATGGATGAACAGGAGTGGTTTGAGTTTTGGAATTGTGCGAGGTATGGGATCTATTTTTGTTGTAATTTGCTGAGCATATGTGGGTTTTATTGGTGGCTCTCCCACAGCCAAAGGCTGCAGAGAGACAACAGCATCCATGGCTGCTCAAAACATCACCATATCATTGACGTGAAGAGCAGAAAATAATGACAAAATCTGGAAAATTCTGCTTGCTACATTAAATCGCAAAATAGAATTTAATATCTTGAAAAATTGGTTATGAATTTTAGGATGAAACCAATTGGGAATTGTTCTCTACAAGAATGGGGTTCTTTTAAGACTAATCTTGTGATCTTACCATGCCGGATGATGGAGTTATGGATGATGAATAATAACGAAAATACTATTCATTGTCTTCCTCATAAAAGATTGAGGTTACCCAACTTGTTTTCCCCTAATTGCTTTATTTTCACACTTCACCCTTTTTTTTCTTTTTTTTAATTGCCTTCAACTATCATTGGTTCGCCAAATAACCCTTTTACTCTTGAAGAAATGCAACATATAGCACATATGATGCATCAAGATGGTATGTTATTTTGGGTACACCTATACTAGACAGACCCCACCCCTTTGTTGAGTCCCCAAAGCCAAATTCACGTGATGGAAACAAACGTTCCTACTAGGGATCCGGAATGAGGCTGTGTTTTTCTACGTTTAAACTCTGGGGTTATGTTCCAGACCTGGCTTACCTGAGCGGACAATTTGAGCCGAAGTGGGGATAATGTACCAAGAGCACTAAAGTGTGGTCGGTGTTGTTGCTGGCCCATGCCTCATTTTATTTGGTAAAACTTCTACAGAAAAAGCGGGTCATGCGAACGTGTGCACCATTTTCAGAAGACTCAGAGGGGTGGCGTAAGAAGGAAATTATATATAAATTAAATAATATCAAAGAGGTAAATAAACAACAGTTATCACATTAAGTTAAAAAAAAACAATAATATCAAATAATAAATAAAGCCAAGTAAAATTATAAAAACAAGCTCGAATTCTTGAACCCTGAACAAGAGATTCTGGGTTTATGTCCCCAGCAGAGTCGCCAGAACTATCACACCTCATTTTTACAACACCTGCAAGGGATATAAAGGAGTATTTTCCAATTTAAGTGACTATCGAAAGGGGATTATTTATTTAAACTTAGAGTCACCACTTGAGATAATTTATCTTGTTCCAAGTCACCGGTTTAAAATCCCGAATCAAGGAAGATGATTGTAATTACGGTTTGCAAACACAAAAATCTGGGAAAGGAATTCTGTTAACCCGGGAGAAGGTGTTAGGCATTCCCAAGTTCAGTGGTTTTAGCACGGTCGCTTTGATCATACTTGGCTTATTAAAATTTTCTATATACTTATTTTAGAACATATGTGCTGTCACCTCTTTTAATTAAGAAATTATCCTAAAAAATGATTCAGGCGTACGTGTAACCATTTATTTGGCGCGTCAAAAATCATGTCACGCGAACGTGTCCACAATTAATAAAGTTTTGTTATTATTAAGAAAGTTTAGTCAAAGTTGCGCGAACACATGCTTCGACTTTGTTTATTATTAAATCGTGATCATGGCGAACGTGTACACAATCACGCTAACCAGTAAAATAGTGCACGCTACCAACAGTCCAAACTAAGATGAAAATTAAGATTATCCAATTATTTTTCATCTATAATATCATATATTAGAAGTATTTTTCTTGTCTCATTTTCTTAAGTATCTCCAACGCTTCAGTTCCAAAACCATGTTTGGCTGCTCCACAAATTAAAGCAGTACAAGTAACGACATTTCCATCTTTCATCATATCGCAAACAAGAGAAGCAAAATTCAAGAATCCACAACTATCAACATCTGATTTTTTTGCTTTGCATTAGGAAATGAACTTTTTGATAATCTAATGACAGTGAAATTCATGTAATTAACAAATTTAAATCAAACTAATAAGACCTAACAATTAACAAACATAAGGAATCATTCCAATCTCCAAGACTAAAATAAAACAAACAAAAATACACACATATGTTCATGCATCATATCTTAACAAAGAAATAGTGTGAGAAAAGAACCTTCACAATACTGTTTCGATGCTCGACTAAAAAACACGGACTCGAACAGAAAATGTAGAAGTTCCAGAACCTCGCCGGAATCTCAAACGTAACTGAACAGACCCAACTCGACTTTGAACCAATGAGAAACTTGACTTGATTAAGACATTTTAGCTATTTTCAGAGACTATTTTGGAGGTGAGGAGTTGGTCAAATGAGCTAGATTTTTGAGCTGTTATCCGAGCTTCTGAAAAGTTTTCCTGGCTCCTCGGTGATCGTCATCGCCAACTCACCGCCGGCGACCAGATCCAGCGACGAAGAAGGAGTTTGACTTCAGCAATGGTTCATTCGATGAAAATGCCACCAAGAACTTTTTGAAGAAGATAACTACTGAAGATGAGGTAGGATAGTGTTTTTATGGAGCTAAACTGATGGAAAGGGAGAAAGGGATTTTCGCTTTGGGGGGGGGGGGGCCAAAAAATGGTAAAAAATGGCTAATCGTCTTTAAGCTCATAGGGGTCTTTTTTAACTTCCATTTTTGCGGCCGAAGCTTCATCTTAGGCATTAATGCAGCTCCCTTTTCTTGTACTTTTTTTCGGATGATTCCGATAGAGTCAGTTGTAGCTGATGAGGAGTTCTTCTTGTTGAAGAAGAAAGGTCCTAAGTTATTTTTTGTAAAGAAAACGGCGTATTCCTTCTTAGTGTCTAGGGGTCTAGAGTCTAGATATTTTTAGACTACTTTTTTGGTTATATAGAAAGGTTTTTAGGTTAAGGGGGTATGGGTTTGGTATTATTGGGCCTTAAAATTGGGCCAAAGACTAAAAATATGGACTACAGGATTAAAATGGGATAAACTAACCCGAAACTAACTCTTCCTTCTAAATATACAATTTATAACATAAAAATATAAAAATAATCTTAAATAATTTAACTAAACTATATTAAACATGAAACTATTTTTGTGTTTGCAAGATTATATAAAAATAAAAATAACGTACTATTTGTGTATATTTTTTATTTAAATTTATGAAAGATACGTAAACTAAAATATTTTTGTAATTTTTATTTTTGTGACGAAATAAAGTAAAAGAGTCAAAATTAGTTGAAATGAAGATATTAGGCCTAAACTAAATATTTAAATTCTAAAACATAAAAATTCTTATGGACGGTAAAAAATCACATGTCTACATTCTCAACCCGCCACCTCATATCATACTTATAAGACCTAGCCAGCCTACTATCATTCACCTCAAACTCGTCCAAATTACCAGAAACCCTGACCTAACTTTGATCGCAAACCACCCAGATAATACACTCGCATTGCTGAACCCGTCGAGCAACTGTACAAAAAATTGAAGACTGCTGGTTATGTTACCTCTATTTTCATAGTGATAGATAATTCATCTCAACGGGTCAATCCAAATAAATCTTGTGCATATCATTCCGGTATGAAGGGGCACACCATTGGTGAATGCCGAACATTGAACGATAAGATCAAGACATTGATTGATAACAAGGTCATACAGGCGAAGGAAGTTGCGCCCAACGACCGTCACAATCCTCTCCCGGATCATAGTGTGTCGGGGTACATGTGATTGAGACGGATGAAGAATGGGATCCTAAAGGGCCAATCGAGCTTACTCAAGTAGGCGATGACTTTAAACCTGCAGTCACACTCGCTCTTATTGTGGTGCAGACAAAGCCATCAATCGAGGTTGAGGCAACCACATAAGTTCTATTTGAGGTAGAGGTAACTACACCTATAGCCATACTCGTTCCATTTGAGGTAGAAGTGGCCACACCTTTCACAATGATAGTAGCAACCACACCTCCTTTTAACTCCAACACCGTACCTTGGGATTATGTTGCCAAAGCTAGGCGAAGAGGAAAAACAAAGATGGAAGAGTCTGATGCCGCACAAGGAATGACCAGAACATGAATGATCTATACACCCAAACAATTGGGAGGATCGAGCAAGGAGGCTGCTACTAAGCAACCTATCATTGAAACTAGACCAGATGATTTTTGGAGGAAGGTACATGCGAGGGTATACTCCGTTGTCGATCATTTAAACAAAACCCCCGCCCATATATCAATCATGTCACTATTGCAAAATTCAGAGGTGCATAAGAATGCTTTGATGAAGGTGTTTAATGAGGCTTATGTGCCTAACAGTATCACCTGCGGAGAAATGGACAACATGGTAGGACAAGTGTTGGATAGTCATAAGATCATTTTCCACGAGAATGAATTACTGCCTGAAGGGTTATGCCATAACGGGGCACTGCATATCACAGTATAGTTTGAGGACAAATTCATTGCTAGGGTCCTAATAGCTGGAGGTTCAATCCTCAACATTTTTCCTTTGACTACTCTGAAAATATTTCCATGAGATGCGGGTAGGAAGTATGAATGTAAAAGACTTTGATGGGTCTCAAAGGGCCACGATTGGGGAGATTAATATTTGTCTACAGCTGGGGCAAACTTGGTTCGATGTAGAATTCCAAGTGCTTGACATATCGGCTACATACAATCTTATGTTGGGTAGACCTTGGATACACGCCGCCGGGGCTGTGGCTTCCACACTGCACAAGGTTTTGAAGTTTGAATGGAATCATCAGTAGGTGATCATTCAAGGAGATGGGAGTAACCCCATTTACACCAGTCCAACTATCTCGGTTATCGAGAATAGAAAAAGTCTAGGAGGAAAACTTTATCACCATATTGAATATGTCAATGCAGTTGAGAAATACAAATGGTGGAGTAACAAAATATAAAGCATACTAGCATGGTCTGGGTACGAACCCGGCAAAGGGCTTGGGAAGAAATTCCAGGGCATTACCAAGAAGGTACAATTGAAACGTCACGGCAAAACTTTCAGGCTAGGATACCGAGACACCTTGCAGGAGTACAATGATTGGCCACCGCCATGGCGTGGTCCTTATTACCATCTCGAGCAACCGGGGCCACATCTAGGTTAGACTTTTCATCACGCTGATACAGTATGCGGGACTGCAGAGGAAGAAGATTTAGTTGGGATGAAGGATTTGTTCCTAGAGGACAAGAATATGGATCGCAGTGTGACGATTGAGGAGGAGGAGGAAGAAGGTCTCACCATTCAAACCGTTGAGAAGGGAGCTGTTCTCAAGAATTGGACTGCAATACCATTCCGGGCCCGCTGAGTCCCTGGGCAGCGTGGAATTTAGCCTGATTTATTTCTATAGCCATGTTAGGCATTTTAGATGCTTTTAGTAATTCTGTTTTAAAGATGCCTTTTGTTTAAACAGAAATTGCTCGATTTATTGAGCCGTACTTGTTTTGTATATTTTCAAAATTTAATCAATGCATTGCTATTTATTATTCATTATTATTTTTCACATTTTCTTTCTACAGTGTTATTATTACTTTTCCTAATGAACTGATGACTGCGACATGTAATGAGACAACGCAAAATAAGGATAGCGACTCAGAGGAAGAAGATGAAATACATGAGGAAGTTTTTGGAGAAGTTGAGAACTTTGATAATAAACCTAAGTGCAATCTGGACAAGACTGAAGCAATAAATTTGGGAGATGGCAAAACCGTCAAGGAAACTTGAGTAAGCATTTACCTATCACCGTCAGAGAAGGAAGAGTACATTCGATTCCTGAAGGAATATGAGGATATCTTTGCTTGGTCATATAATGACATGACCGGTCTGAGCATATCCATAGTGGCTCACAAGTTGCATACCAATCTAATATGGTAAAGCGGAAACTCAGAAAGTTCAAACCATACGTGAGCCTAAAAATCAAGAAGGAAGTCACTAAGAAGATCAAAGCCAAAGTCCTCAGGGTTGTTGAGTACCCAACCTGGCTAGCCAATATTGTACCAGTTCCTAAGAAAGATGGGAAAGTTAGAATATGTGTTGACTATCGAGATTTAAATAGATTTAGTCCCAAGGACGAGTTTCCACTGCCAAATATACACATCTTGATCGATAATTGCGCCAAGCATGAACTCCATTCCTTTGTAGATGTCTTTGTGGGTTATCACTAGATCTGGATGGATGAAGAAGACGCAGAGAAAAAACCTTTCATCACACTGTGAGGGGTATACTGCTACAAGATGGTGCCATTTAATCTAAAGAATGTTAGAACTGCTTACATGAGAGCCATGACAACCGTTTTCTATGACATGATACACAAGGAAATAGAGGTGTATCTTGAGTACATCATTATCAAATCCAAGAGGGCCACGGATTACATATCATACTTGAAAAGTTCTTTGATAGGTTAATGAGGTACGATGTGAAACTGAACCCCACAAAATGTGCATTCAGGGTTCCCACAGGGAAGTTCTTGGGATTCATTGTCAGACGTCGAGGGATCGAGTTGGACCCATCCAAAGTTAAGGCTATTCAATGGTTACCTCCACCAAAGAGCAAGAAGGACGTAATAAGGTTCCTAGGACGTCTCAACTATATCAGTCGCTTCATAGCACAGTCCATAGTTATATGTGAACCCATCTTCAAAATGTTGAGGAAAGATGCTAAAATGAGTTGGACCCAAGATTGTTAGAAGGTTTTTGACAAAATCAAGGAATACATGTCCACACCACCAGTCCTAATCCTGCAAGAAACTGGGAGACTTTTTCTACTATTGATCACGCCCAACTATGCTTTATAAAAAGGACAAAGCGGTCGCTGCAAATATAATCTGAGTATTTAGCCTTACTTTTATTAGACTTTCTCAATTCTTCGTAATCAACTTCCTAGATATTTTGAATAACAATTGGTGATGTTTTAACTAACTATAACTGAATAACGTTAAGTAAACTAACAGATAACTATGATTGAGTTGTAAGCAAATAAGAGAAGGATCTGAAGTTATGATTTCCCGTATTGATGGAATCCCTTATTGTTGTGTTTCATACAGATTTGCATAATCATCTCTAACGATCCTGAGCACTCTTACTACCGTAAATCTCTCCCGAGTAATTATGACAATTTACTAGACGCACTCTTCTGAGTTACGCTAGCTGGGTTTTATTACATCTCACTTTATATCATACCCAAGGCTTCATTATCCCTAATCCTGCCTTTAAACCCTCGGTTATTGATTTCTCATATACTTTGGGAGTGGTGTTGTTCAACAATTACCTAAATATGCAGTATCTCCCGAGTAGTGCATATGAAATAGGCACAACTAATTGAGGATCCTATCAATTAACTATAATAAGAACATAGTTGAACAAATAGAAATTTAACCGGGCAAACTATATTAACATAACACGAAGTTCATCCTTCAACAACTTCCATCAAAACCCTCGACTAAATATTTAGCTACTCATAGCAAATCAAGATAAAAAAACAAGAGTATTCATAATGTGCAAATAAAGATAACAAAGAGAAGATTAAAAAACTCTAATGGTTGATTGCTCTTCTCACACTTGTTCTTGCCTCCAATGTAGTCTAAAAACAAGCTTCACCTTTTCTGGGGAGAGTTTGTTGAGTTTATAAAGGGTTACGATAAGTTTCCCCCAACTTACACCTTAGTCCCCAAATTTTTGGGCGATTATACAGTTGACCGCAGCCGCGGCAGAAAGCTTGACTGCGGTGAATTGCAACTATTGTGCCTCAATTATTTGGCCTACTGCATACCAGCTGCAGTCGTGGTGGCCTCTTGTCCAGTCCTCCTTTGCCTCTTTCTTGCTTATTTTCATTTGGTTTCTTCTTGTTTGGCCTTATATCCATATTATTGACTCCAAAACACTCAAAAGTCTCTTTCTAACTTGGATTAGTTCCTGCAAAGCAAAAGAACACCAATTAGAGTATTTTGTTATCATTTAGCCTTTAAAACAACAATAAAGTATGGTACATTTAGAGTGTAAATAGCGTCTATATATCCTACTATCAACACCCCATACTTAAATCGTTACTAGTCTTCTAGTAACAAACCACAATCTATAGGACTAATAGTGATTGGGTCACTTCCCTACTCCTTATACCATGAATAGTTCACATGGATAGACTACTTCAGTGTAACCTCCTTGCCTCAAGAGTGGACTCCTTTCTAGCCATGCAATACCTCTAAACAACTCTCTTACTCTCAATTAGAGGTCCAGACTTACCTTCCCTTCATGAATCATAAGCCTACTCACTACAAAAGAGAGTTATATCGTTCACACACCACAAACTGAGGAACTCGAATACAAAATTTCACTCACCCTAATAAACAAATTCTTATGCCACAAACAATACACCATAGGCTTGCCCATAGTGTAATACTCAACTTATCGAGCTCATTCGATCTAGAATCAAATAGGACTTTATTTGGTTATAATGTTGGCTGCGGGATAGGTAGGATACATCTGGTTATAGTGACTACACCTCCCTAAGCACTCTACTAAATTGTGTCCTTTTAAGCTCTTAACTTTGTCACACTTTCATTCTACCATTACATTATTGCGTTAACCACTAAGCAAACTTTTTCTTTTAACAGCTACAACCAATTCGAAACTTCTTTTTTCTGATTTTTTTTCTTCTGGTGGCCTCTAATATTGTTTATCAACTAGTGCATTTTTTTCTTTTCATGTCCCTTTAATTCCACTTAGCAGCCCAACCAACCACCCCACTCTTATATTTTTACATATCCATTACACTTTGAGTGCTTCTAAGAGGTGAGACGGTTCAACAAAATAGGCTATTTAAACTCGGGTTAGGCTTGTAATGTGGTTGCGAAGGAAAATAGAATTATAGGCACAAAGAGGTTGACCAGGGTATACACATAGGTGGGAACAAGCATACATAGAAGTGTTAAGCAAAGAAATGGCTATATCACGTTCCAAACAAAACAAGGCTACCATTTCACTTTGCACACACACAAGCAAGTTCTAGGCATTAAATGTTAACACAGAATACAGAAAGCCTCACTCACACATGGCATATGAATCAATTCAGTTAGGATCATCAGACAATCTGTTCTAAGTACTTAAGCCATTCAGGAACACACAATTTAAGGCCTTGTTTGAGTCAAACAAAAGATCCTAAGTGTCACACTAAAGCAGTCTTTATTCAAGGTACCATAGAGTTAAGGGTCTCTATTTCTGTTTTTGTTTTTCGCCCAAGACTTCGTAAACTAAACAGAAAAACTAACTACACCCGATTCAAATCGAAACCCTTGGAAAAGAACTGTGGTTTAAAGAAAACCCAAGGGGGAGTTTATACACTACATAACAAATGAAAATATTTTGTTTTTGTTTGTTTTTCTTTTCTTTTTTTCTGTTCAACTTATATCCCTCAAGAGACCCGTCGAGAGGTGTCCGTCTTTGGGCCAAGTTGAAGTTAACTAACATAAACCAACAATACCAAACACAAACAACACTATACAAATTATACAATTTTACAAAAACAACCATCCCCCACCCCACACTTAAAGCTTTGGTATGTCCCTATGTCAACGAATATAAAGCAGAGTAAGGTAAGGGGACTTCCCTAATGCTCAATCCTGATCACATACGATGCTAGGATCCAGGTGACACACTCGTCCTAGTGCCCGGAGTCAGCCCATGATCGTTTTCTCCGACTTAGCATGTTGATTAATCAAATTGTCAACTCTAGTTCCCATGTCAGTGACCGAAGTGCTGAGGCCAGCCATTTCTTGCTCTAGGGCTGTTATGCGGGTATTCGACAGGCCTGTCGGCCTGATTTCATCGACGTACTTCGTGGGTGAATCCAAAACTACACATGGCCTGATTCCTGTAAAACTAGGGATATGTAGGCAACTCAAAAACCATAGTCCGGCCTATTTCTTTCAAAATATCCCTGTCCGGTAAAAATTGGATATTATTTCTTTACCCGAAAACTCTTTCATCCTTCCCAGGTAAAGAGGGGCAGCTGTTGATACCCAATTTTTTCCTATATATTTTTATATGCATAAATACCTTTGAAATAGCATACATATTCACATATAAGCATGCACAAGGTTTTTATAATTTTTCTCATAATTTTAAGGATTTATATTGATTTATTTTCTTCCCTTTTATTCATAAAATACCCAATAATTATTTCATAAATTATTTTTATGAGTGTTTATTTATTTAATTTCTATACTTATGCCAAAATATGATTGATATATTTTTTATGCATTTTTATAATTGCATTTGATATTTTTCAAGCTAAATTGCAATATTAGCCCATTTAATGTATAATTACATTTTATATGCGTAAAATTGGTACCTATATGTTTAAAATGATAATTACATATTTTAAAACATTTTGGTATAGAAAATTATTTTCCATAGATTGTTCATTACTTATTATAAATTAAATGGGGAAAATTAGCTATTTAAATTATAGCCAGATTGGGCAATTATGACCTAAATTGAACTCAAACCCAGCCCAATTTCATACCCAATTACCTGACCCGGACCCTTTATACACTTACCCAAACTCGAAAAACCCATCTACCCGATCAAATCTTGGTCGTTGATCTCCTAAATTAACGGTCCATACAATCCCTTTCCTCTTTTAATTCAAATGACCCCTAACCCAAGCCTCGTATCCAAACCCCTGCCGCCTTTGAATCCTCTCATCTCCTCTCTTCTCTCAACCTAACCCTAAATCCTTTTTAACCACCTCCCTTCTCTGGTCTTCTCCGGCGACCACTCTTCAACCCCAAGCCTTCAATGGTTGCACCATTGCCTTGGTCATCCTCTCGGAGGCCTTCAAGGGCCCTGGGCCTTGCCGACTTTTATCTAGGGTTGCTGTTTTGGGTGTTCATGGCTTCTCCCGTGTGATTTTGGGCAAAGTCACATTATATTTGTTACGATCATTGATGTTTTAAGTAGGTTCTTTTATATCTATTTGGGTTTCTTTTGAAACCGTAATTTGCGTTTGTATCTCTTAGATCTGGGCCATTTTTTAAACGATTCGAGTCTGTTCCTTCTATGTTTTGCACTGTTCTCGAACCTTTTTTCAAATATCATCGACTTAAAGGTTGTTTTTACTTTCTTTAAAGTTTGGGTTCCTTGGAGTTTTTTCTACACTTGTTTAAACCAATTTTTTATGTTTAAACCTCTATCCTTTGCATATCTCGATTGATTCTGTGTTTCTTTTCCTTTGAAAACCCTTGTTCCTGGTCTTAACCCTGGGTTGTGAGTCAGTATTTGATGATTTGTTCGTTTAATTTGTATGCCTGCTTGTTTCTCATGAATCCCTAAGTTTTCTGTGAATTTACCCTACTATGCTCATTAGGGTTTCTCATCTTTTGCTTCTTCTGCCTATACTATGTTTATTATGTTAAACTCCTCTAATTAGTGCTATGTTCCATGTGAATCCCTGATTTTGTGTGATTTTTCCCCTACTGTGCTATTAGGGTTTTTGATTTTTGCCTCTTCTTGCCTATTATGTGTTTATTTTGTGTTTTCATAGAAATTTATGGTAATTCCCCCCCCCCCCTAAACTTGTACTATTGTCCATCGGAATCCTTGATTCCCTATGATTGATATCCTTCTAATCTCTTTAAGTATTCTCTACTGATTTTCAACCTCTAAGTTATTTTTCTTCCCTTATTTTATGGTCGACTATGCTGTCCACTGACTCTTATGTTATTTCCTTAATTGGGATATTATTTACTTACCCTTAATTACATGTTCTATATTTGCACTATGCTAAAACTATTTCCTTGTGTGTTATATTCTAGTCTTACGTGATCTCTTCCCTTATTTGTCTTTGCCGTTTGAAATTAACTCTCTTAATTAAGGGAGTACTACCGCTAATTTTATACTAATTGATACCTAGTTCCATAATTATTGCTTGACTTTCATTGTTACCTTATTATTCTAGCTAGTTTCAAACTATATAAATGCTCTCTCATATAAATGCTTCCCAGACACGAAACTCTCGATTCAAAACTATCTCTCACACTCAAACTTTCTACTCTCTCTTTTGTACAACTTGCTACTACTTTAAGTTAGCCGGCTGCAAGTCAAGGCTAACCATTTGTGTTTTGTTGTTCTTTCATTCTGCTTACTACCCTCTTTACTGGTATGTTCTAGTTTCAATTCAAAGTTCCAACAACAATATGATTCTCTTATTGTTTCAGTTCATCTTGTTTATAGTTTGATTCAATTTATTGTTTTGATGTGAAACTTGTAGTTGAGGTTACATTATTATCATGTTATCATGCCTTCCCCTCCCCTAAGATCAATATGTTTCCCCTTATATGTGTTTCTGAGCAGGTATTACCAATTATCTCTTACGTGTTGTGTGTTTGCCATCATGTGCTCCATGAACCACATATATCCCTATCACCCCTGTAAATGATCTTGTTCTTTGTGTCTGGTTTTGTGACTATGCCAGGGTCAGCTATTTCTGAGCATGTCTAAACCAGTCCTAGACCTTTGCTGGGTTATGTGTTTGTAGTCAAGCGTTCTATGTATCCCAAACCCATTGACCCTGATATGTGACAACTGAGTTTACTTGGTTCTGTGAATTGTCTATGTACAAACCTGTCGTAAGGTGTTTGGACTTCTATTCATCTCTTCAATTCTTGTCTTTTAACATCTCTTTTGCTTTACTAAATTACATCCAAACAGACTTTTGTTTTAATATAATTTTCTACTAAAACCTTTCAACTTGTGTCCATCACTTCTCACTCTACTCTTATTGAATAAGTTTTGCTCCATCCAGTATGCATATTGCCTTGCGGTCCTCTTGAGAACCCTCTGAACTCTGGCATACTGAGGCTGGCCTTTTCACACTGTACTTGTTCAATTCTTGGTTACTAAGTCTAGGTATAAGCACTGCCCGGGGTCCTTGTGATCTTTATGGAACTTTGATACACCTAGACCCTGACTTTGTCTATGGAATTAAGGCATATGAGGCCATTGGAGGCTTTGGGAAATCTGGGCCTAATCGGAAGCTCCTTATAGAACGGCTTCTTGATTTTTTATTTACCTATGTAATTCATTCATTGGTCTGTAATAACTTGTAAACAGATATTGGGGTATTTAGTGAAAAGTGTGGGTAGATACATTTTTCATGGGGTAATTCGGGTAGAAATCATGCTCATAGGACTTTACTTTTAAAATATGTTTGCTCTACTAAGTAGAAATCATGCTCATAGTACTTCATGTTAAAATCAGATTGTTATCTCATAGAATCATGCTCCTAGGACTTCAGGCTTAAATTCGATTGCCTCACCAAGTAGAAATCATGTTTATAAGGTTTTACATTTTGTCATGTTCAGAAACCATGCCTATAGGTTCCAAATAATCATGCCTTCAGTCAGATTAGCTTATAGATGCCATGCCTATAGGACCTAATTAGATTCTGGTACAACGAGTGTTCATGTATGTTTCCCTACTTGCAAACTTTTAAAACCAGTATCAAATGTAGATATCATGCCTATAGGGAACCATATTCGAAATTCTTCCTGTCAATCTAATTTAGTCTAAATAAATCAACTTAGTCCACGCCTAGTTCATTTCTGAATTGGTTTTATTAAGTATTAAGTATTTTTCGAAACAAATTCTTTCAAACTACCTCAATCTCATTAGATATCATGCCTATAAGTCTTACGAAAATCCGTTTCGAAACCTGCTTTATTTCTATACAAATGTGCCAATAAGTACCCCGCGTATAGGCAAGCCCTCATGGCATTTTCAAAACTGCATCTCTGACTGCTAGGGTTATAACGTCTGAGTCTAAAAGAGGTTGTTTGTCTTCTGCATATTCACCTAGATATCCTGCCTTAGGACATTGTCTAATAAAAGACCTTAACTGTGCTTGAGTCGTGCTACTTATGTGTTTGTTTGAGGAGGAAACTCTGAGCCTCTAATTGCTCCCTTTTATGTGCTGAAAGTCCTACATTTTTTGATTGTCGCCGTAGAATTTTCACCTTTTTAAAACCTTTGGGGTACATCTAGAACCAACTATAGGTAGAGGTCCTAACTCCCTCCAGGACCATTAAGGAGGGACAGGTAGCAGCACACAATAGAAATCATTGACCAAACACTCGCTTTGCATGACCAATAAGGAAATGAGAAGGGTAGATATATGATATGATGACTAGGTGCTAATGTCATTTGTAGCCCCTTATTGAGGAGTGTTTACCGGACATTGTGTGGGGTGATCCCATAGGATAACCAACCTAGAACCCCTCCTTTACAAAAATTCTTTTTTTATTTTATTTTAAACCTTTGTTTAACAATTTGTCTAAATCTTATTACTTGAGTTATCTAACGTGCTTTACTTACAACCTATTAGATTCAACTATTTACTTGTAATGGACTAATTTGTGAATATAAGTTCGGTTGGCACCGACGGTTGTGGACCAAGAGGGGTGTCTAGCACCTTCCCCTCGAGGTTATGTCGAGCCCTTACCCTGATCTCTGGTAATGCAAACCAATCCAAGAGTAAATCACTCAAGGTGCCCTAACACACTGTAATCCGTTAGCTGATGACTTTACAAATACCCAATACCCAAAAGAAAATGAGTTATTACCCCCATGAATGTCGAAACACAGACATTCCCATTAAAAAAGGAAAAAAGGGGGCACGACAGCATGGAGACTCTGCTGGGGATACATTTAGGCTCTTACCATAACGAACTTGTATTTTACAAATTAGTCCAAGCATGCTTATCCTGTACCATTCTCTCTTATTTGAATTTAACTGTCTATTTTTCAAGCATTTATGATTTGTTTATTGCCATGAAACTGACTTGTCTCTTTATTTCCTTTTTCCTGTAATTGTGTTTCAATTATTTAAATACTGTATTTTTTTTCCTACGTGAATATACTTGACTACATGTTATTAATGTTTACACCCAATTTTTTTTCTATATATTTTTACTATCCAAAATAACTTCAAAATAGCATATATATATATATAAGCATGTCCAAATGTTTTATTATTTTTTCATAATTTTTATAGGTTTAAATTGATTTATTTTTCCCTTTTTTATCCATAAAATCTAAATTATTATTTCTAAAATTATTATTTTTGGTAATACATCTATTGGATTTTCATATTTAGGCCAAAATATGGATAAAATAAATTTTACATATTTTTACAATTTTATTTAGTATTTTTAAACTATGGTTTAAATGTGTCTTATATTCGTCAAATTAGATCATATTCAAAAATTGTTATTTATGTGTTATAAATAGTTTTGGACTTTTTAATTAATTTTCAGAAGACCATTTACTATTTTTTATATATTAAAAAGGGAAAAAGTGGCTATTTAAATTTTAGCCCAAATTCGCTTTCTAATCTAACCTAAATTAAACCTAACTCCCAACCCAATTATACCCCCCGAACCAACTCCAAACCCAATTTAAACCCGACCCAAGCCCAGATCCATACCTACCCCATTCAATCTAGGTCGTTAATCATTCAGATCAATTACCACTAACTCAACTACCTAAAATAAACCCGAAGGACTCCTGAACCTAAATCATTTCTAACAACCTATCGCCCTTGAATCGCTTCTTATCTCAAACTCTCTCTAAAACATAAGGTTAAATCTAGCCGCCACCAAAATCCACCCTACTCCCCTTTGATTCTCACCTAATCCATGGACTCCCATGTCTGTTTGAGAGGTGCACCAATCTCATATGTCCCATGATTATTTCTTTCCATGATTTCATTTACAGAGTTCAAATAGATGTAGTCCATTCTTGTCTCAACTTCTTTCCATGGTCCTTTCCTTGCCATCCATGGCCGACCAAGTTAGATCCATGGCTTTTTCGGTTAGATCGGTAACCTTTCGAAGTCTTTCTCACTTTTCTGGGTTCTCTGAAACCCAAGCGTTAAGAGCTTTCTAATTTTTATTCCAAATATATCTTAGATCTACGCATGTTATGAACTTCTTAAGTGTTTCTCGAAGGTTCTTCGATTTTCTTTCAAAATGACTATCCATTTTTCAACGAATAGGGTTTTCTCTTAATTTTTTGTAAAGATTTCTTGTAACTACCCGACCCGTCGTCACGTGAGTTACCGCCATGTTTCCCCCTTATTGTATCGCTTTATGTTTCATCGTCGGTATTGGGTGCGTTAGAATTTAATTGGAGTAATTTTGATAAGAAATGAGACACTTAGTCTCTTTTAAGAAGACTTAAATTGAAAAAAAGTCAACCGGATGTTGACTTATGAGTTAGAGGGATCGAAATTGAATTCCGATGATTCGGCTAGCTCTGGGTGATGATTTATGGCTTAGGAGCGCAATCGGAAGTAATTTTGGAGGTCCGGTGAAGAAGTTAGCCTGTTTTGGCGAAGTTAGTATTTTGGCGATTTCCGGTTGACAGGTGGTATTTTGATCCGGGAGTCGGAATGGAATTCCGAGAGTTGTAGTAGCTTCGTTAGGTGATTTTGGATATGTCTGCAAATTTTCAGGTCATTCGGACATCGTTTGGATAGGTTTTTGATTGAATGTTGGTTTCGGAAGTTTTAAGGAAAATTAGGCTTGAATCCGTGGTAATTTGGTGATTTTTGTGTTAAAGGACGTGTTTTTATGATTGGAACAAGTTCGTATAGTGTTTTAGAGTGGGTTGGTATTTTTGGTTGAGGTCCCGGGGTGAATTCGGATGGCTAAACGGAAGGAATTTTGGTAAATTGCAGGTCTGAGTTTTTATGCCTTCTGGTATTTCCGCTTTTGCGGAATTGGACCGCAGAAGCGAGTCCGCAGAAGTGGACGGTCGAGCGTAGAAGTGAGTTTGGCCGGATGGTGAGGTTACGCAAAAGCAGAATATGGTCCACAAATGCGGAGTTGCAGGAGCGATATTAGAACCGCAGAAGCGGTTATTGGATTCTTGGTGCGGACCGCAAAAGCGGTCATTGGGCCGCATAGGCGCTACAGAAGAAGCAGTCGTTGGGGATTTAATGAAAAACCGCAGAAGCGGTTATTTTACCGCAAAAGCGGGACCGCAGAAGCGGTTAAGGGATAGCGGAAGCGAAAATGTCTGAGGGTTTAATGAAGTCAGTGCATTCGAAATTTCAGAAGAGAAAAAATCAATTTGGGGTGCGAGCTAAGGCGAATTTTGGGCGATTTTGAAGAGGCTTCGTATGAGGATCATCAGATAAGGATATTTGGTCTTGGTTTATGTTATTATAGTGTAAAAACATGAAATTATCACTGAAAATTGGAGGAATCAAAGTGTAATGTGGAGGTTTTTGCTTGAAGCCTAAGAAATGATAAAATGATGATTTGAGGGGTCAAATGGACTCCGATTTTGATAAATTTTATATGTACAGACTCGTGGCGAGACGAGGATTCTAGAAATGTAAATTTCATAATTTTTTGAGAAGCGGGCCCAGGGCTCGGGTTTTGCTAGTTGCGAGATTTTTCTTATATTTCGATTGTTTTCGATTAGGTGTTGTTCCATTTGCCTATTATGATATATTTGTACTGATTTTGTCAAGTTTCAACACACGTGGAGGATGGTTTAAGGAGCAAAGGCGTCGCGGGCTAGAGTTTTCGCCGGTTCGAGATGGGTAATACTTGTAAATGATGCCTGAGGGTTTGTAAACCCCGGACTTGCACATCCTAGTTTTTTGTATTGAGGTGACTTGCACGCCGGATGATGGGCGTGGGGTAGAGTGCCATTGGGGATTGTGACTTGGCCCGTCCCGCTTAATAAAAACACTACCTAATTGCTTGAAATTAAATTGACACCCTAATAAAGATATTAATTTTCATGAACTGGATTGGTTATCATGTTTTGGGCTTCGTGCTAAATATTTGAACCCTTCAGGGATTGGTATCACTGTCTTGGCAATACTGTGCATATTTTCATCTCAGTCTAAGGTTTTAAAATGGTATGTTGCGAACTAAGCCATCTTTCTAAGATTTGAAAACTTAACTGATGTTTAACTGGTATTTTAGCTGAAAATTGCTATGTGATTAATGCCCAAGAGGCTTATGTGCATTCATGACTATGCATGGATCGGGCTGCACGCCGCAGCGGGAGTGATATTGATATTGCGCTTGGGCTGTAGGAGCTCCTCCGGAGTGTGAAACCCCATAGTGAGCGCGGGCGCCCAAATGGATCGGGTTGTACGCCACATCGTCATGTGCATTACATTGCATTCATGCATTGGTTCTACTTGTACTACGTGGCATGACATTTAGCTCTCATAAATTACCGGCATACATATGTTATTTGCCTTGTTGACCAGATACACTGGTGGAAATTGTTAAGGAGTGTTGAGCCCAAGGGGCTGACTTGAGTGAAGACTTGCACTGTTTGATGTTGTACCCAGGTATTGAACTGTTAATAATGAAAGAATGAGATATTAAAAAGAGATTTAAAAATGTACTTAGATATGTAAAAAGGAATACCATGAAAGTGTACTGCAGTTTAAAAGATGATTCTGTATTTTATAGAATGAGATAGTGCTTTGTGTGGTTTTCTTTTCCTCAACATTATTTACTTTTATTACCGTTGAGTTGGAAGTACTCCCTCGACTCCCTGCACCATGTGTGCAGATTCAGGTACTTGGGAGCTTAGCTGAGCTTGGTGCTGGTCTAGAGCCTCATTTGCGATCGTCGAGGTAGCTGCCTGGCGTCCGCAGGACCCGATATTTCCCCTTATTACTCTACTATTTTGTTCTTTTTGCGTACATTCAGACTTGTAGATTTATTTTCAGTATTATTCTGACATTCTGATAGAGGCTCTTGACTCGTGACCCCGAGTCTTTGGGAAGTTATGTTGTTCTGTGAGATTTTTGGGATATTTTTATAAATATCAGCATATTTGGTTTATATCACTATTAAGGATTTCTAAATAAATGGTTTATGAGCTCTAAGCTCGGGTTGAGATCATATTTGGTCGGGCTTGCCTAGCTGTTGGGGTTGGGCACCATCACGACCGGGTTTGGGGTCGTGACAAGTTGGTATCAGAGCCTAGGTTACTAGGCCTCATGAGTCATGAGCCGGTTGGTAGAGTGTCGTGGATCGATACGGGGATGCATGTGCTTATCCTCGGGAGGCTGCGGAACCTTTAGGAAAACTTCACATTCTTGGAATTCTTATCGTGCATACTTGATTCAGCTTAAGATATAACTCTTGAAATTCCTTCCACACGTCTGTATGTGCACTCGAGTGCTTAGTAATATATTTGCCTTGATGGCTTGTGATTTCCCGATCGAGGGGCGAGATGTAATCTCCGTGAGTTCATGTTGGGCCAGTCTGGAGGACTTGAGGCCAGATCTTTGCCTATGGCTTGAGCACCAAGGTGCTGATTGTGTGAGAGAGTCTTTTGAACTTATATGTTCAGTGTTGTCCCTAATTGTGGAAATGGCGGCTTGATAATGGGTGAGCTGTTAGGTGTTCGATTCTTATTGTGATATGTTGTGTAGCCCCGAGCTATGGGCGTGGAGAATATTTTCATGTCTCTTAGTGGAAAGGTAAAGTGCGTTATGTGC
>MU674803.1:0-33843 GCA_026770625.1 Nicotiana glauca
TATATATCATCAAAACAACATAAGAATGTGATTATTTAAGGTGTGATTATAGTCAAATTCACCTATTATCAATAAGAAAGAAAGAATAAATTATGAAAATTTTTGGGTTCAGTATTAACGTGCAACTGGCGATATACATAACTTGCAAAGCTGATTGTATTTAAAAATTGCAAGATAATGGATAGAAATTGTGAAGAATGGCAGAGTTCAAAGGCAATTCAAGATCGACGAAGGAAGAAGGAACTGCCTTTGAGTTTTAATTGAGCAAACATATGATCATGCATTAACGGGTAAATGTAATTTGGCAGGTACATTTTAATACATCAATACTTTGAAACCCTATGTCTAACTGTGGAGTGTGTTTTATTGGGCATTGGTGGTGCTTTTCTTTGTAATTTGAAGCAAAGCTGGGAACTTTGTCTGTCGTCTTTTTTGGTTACTATAGATCAACTAGCTTGAGTGTAAATTACAACATTTAGTGTAAACTTTAGCCATTTGGATATGAACTACAATTATTTGGGTGTGAACTTCACATATATACGAATAAAAACTTTAAATATTTGAATATGTACTTTAGTCGGTTGGGTATAATGTTCAAATAATTTTTATGAACTTTAGATATTTGAATATGAACTTCAGATATTTTTGTAAAACTTTTAGTCATATGAACATGAACTTGAGGGTATATGGATGTGAACTCCACACAATTGGATATTAACTTCAAACATTTGGGTATAAAATTCAGATATACAAGTATGAACTTTAGATATTTGGGTACGATATCATTATTCAAATGTTTATAGCCTATCATCAAAACTGAACTAAATTGCAGTAAATTAGAGTATAATAATCGGCTAAAATACGTAATTATAGCTTATCATCAAAATACAATATCATTATTCAAATGTTTGACAAAACGGATCTATCAATTCTAAGTTTCTAACTAAAAAATGAACAGCATACAATGTGAAATAACAAAATATAACACAATTTCAAAATCCAAAAAAAGAAAGAAAAGAGTTTAACATTGTCAAATTCCAACATAATAAAAATAAGTTCCAATATAACTTAATATTAGGAAACATAATAATTTTATAACCTTATTCAACCACAATTTTATTTAATGACATCACTCATTACGTGCGAGTTAGTTAATGACTCAACAACAACAACAACTGCCTCGTGAAATCCCACAAGTGGGGTAGTGACTCATTATTTCTAATTTTAGGTGGTATAGTTTCAAAAACTAGAATAATAACACAAACGCAAAATAAATAAAAAATAAAAATAGATTAAAAAGTAAAAAATAAAATAAAAAAATTATATCAAAAGAGATTAAAATAATGGACATAAAAAGTTACAAAGAAAATAAATTAAAATAAAAAGATTAAAAAGAAAGAAATTAAAAAGTAACCTTGTAATTACACAGTGTAACTACCACCAATTCTCACCTTCCCTAGAGAATTGAAGATTGTAATTACACCAAATTTTATGCTGCCCAAGTAATTAATTGACAAAGCCAAACATACCAAATTGTATAATTACACCTTACATCCAAATTTAATTACTAGGTGGCTTTCCAAATAAAGTATGGAGTTACGTATTAATTTATTTTTCCACTTTCCATCCAATATAGTGCTAGTCTTTTTTTTTTTTTTAAATTTAAATCCAATCTAAATGGTACGAAATCAAATTCAAAAAGATGTCCGTTACAAATAGACCCCAAAACTTCCCTTTCCCCCTAATTCGCACCTCTATCAACTCTTTTTACACCTAGGGTTTTCAGGTTACCGTTAAACCCTAAACCCCACCAAAATTCATCCAGAAATGTGCCTATCAACAACAAAGGGCTTCGAGCCCATGTTAACAGAATCAATCAATCACTTCTTGGCCTCTTACAGAAATGGAAGTTCTGATTTCTCAAATTTTCAGTCCATTTTCTTTCGTTTGATACAGACAATGCCCGACCCGCCTCTTGAAATTACTTGGTTTTACTCTGCTGTAACTTTTCACACCTCAAAATCAGCTGGTTTTAGCAAAATCATTGTCGCTAAAGACTTGTTTCACTTGCTAATTTCTTGCTCGGGTCCATGTAACGGGTCGAAAAAGATTGCTTTGCTTGCCCCTGTACTGTACGTTTTGTATGATGTAATATGCGAGTTTTCGCGTAATGGGTTGTGCTTGAATGGTGAAATTAGGGACTTGGTAGAGAAGATTGTTGGTTATATATGTATATGTTTAGGTGATCGCGACATATTGAACGAGTTTGATGAGAATATTCTCTGTTTTGAGGAATTAGTTGGGGTTTGGACAATTGATCGGGTTGAGGAGTGTGCTAAATTTGATGAGAATTTAGGGGTTTTCTTTCCAATTTTGAGTGTTGAGGTTCATGAGGGTCGAAATATAAGGCATGGGATCAGGGATTTAGCTGGAATCGTAATGTGTGAGGTGTTCTTGCTTAATTTGTCTATGAAGTTTAATGTGGGGTTTATAAATGAGGACGTCCAAAATGATGCGCGAAATTGGGCTATTCAGACTCTCAAGCAGTTCCAAAATTTTGAACTCTTAGGTGAGTTCTTGCTTCTTCTTTTTTCCCTTGAAAGAGGCCAAGTTTCATTACTTGAATATGCAGTGTAGCTTATTGTTTTTTCCCCCCTACTGTTAATGTGTAATTCTTGTATAGTAACATCATCTTGCTATCCTGACCAGTCATAAAGCATAAAAAAAAGTAAATCAACAAGATGGACAGTAATGGCAACATAGTAGCAGGTCAAGCATACCTTCTTGTGGAGATTTATGAGGATAATTGCGTCATTTGGCTCACTAAAATTGATCCACTTAATATGCTTAGATTGTCTAATAACAAGTACCGAATAATATTAACGTATAGAACTTTCTTTGTAATGTCTTTCAAACTTTCTGTATATATGGGTCTTTATGATATTATGTCATGTTGTCTGCGTCATATAAATAATTAAATGTCATTGTTCTTGTATTTTTGTTTACTGTTCCATACTAAGCTCCTTTTTTGCACCAATCAATTGAAGAACCGATTAGTTGTAGCTGTTGCTGCAATGTTGAGAACAAATCGATTAGCTCACTCCCTGAAAGAGAAGAAAACCATTGTGTTGAGGACAACCTTCTATCAATTTTGCTTACCACTAATCCCTTTACTTTATAACCCATTGGGTGTACACCCTTAGACTTTCATTTTCTAGTAAGAAGCCGTTAGGAGTTAGCTGGCCTTGGGGTCCAGTGTATGGGGATCAACGTGTTCTCATTGCATGTAAATGGTCAATTTTGTAGTATCGTGTTTATCTATGGAAGTATATTTACTGAGTTAATTGGTAGTTCCACTTATATTTCTTTTGCTGGTAAAACTGGAACTTATGGATATAAACTTTGATGTGCTTCTACGGTGCGAGTTAAGTTGGTTGTTTATCACTAAAGTTGAAGGAACCTTTAATATTTTTGTACTTGTGTTGTTTTGACTTGGTTGAGGTTTCAATATTATTGCCATCACCATTTTACTTTCTTTAGGCTTTTTTGGAGTTTGGTTGATGGTTTGTGAAAAGAAGCTGCTGCATGTGAAGTAAGGTTCAGCTACTCTTGGAATTTAATTTGACATATTCTAGGTATTCTTTGAAGAGTTCATTTCCTGGAACTCCATTTACTTTGAATTGCGATTTGTTTCCGAGAATGCATTCTCTATTTAAATCTTCCATGTGCAAAATGATCTTTTTTTTTTGTTCTAATTAATCCCACCATCTAAACGCAGTAGTCCAATTTTCTTTATCTGTGGCTGCATATTCATAAAGTTCTACTGATGCAATATTCTTTCCATGAAATCTCAATAGTTACATGCGCTGGAATTGCTACTGTTAGCCATCTATTAATATGTACACATCATCATAATAGGGTGCATTTTCAGAGGGAACTTTGTACCTGAATGGGAAAATTAAACAGCAGAATAATGATGTTCGGGAGGATACTTGAAGAAAAGCAGTTGTGTGCTTCTGGAAAACCAATCTTGGCAAATGTATCATTCTTGATCTTCCAGCATCACTTATCCTACAGATGCCATAAATAAGCATCTGTTTGAATCTTGGTGACCCGAGAGAGAGGAGGGAGAGTATTTGAACCTCCAATTACTAGATTCCTTGGCATTTCATATGGTTTATTTTGAGCTTTTGACTGCATTGCATGATAAAACCTTAGTTAAACCGGATTAGCTGCATTTTTTGCTTGCTTCGCTTAAGCCGAGGCATTTATTTTTGATACTTTGCATTGACAATTTTGGACTTGATTCTTGATCGATTTAAGTTTTATTTGTAGATCTGCTTCTCAGAATTCTGTTGGAAAAAAAGCTGGTGGTCACTACCTTATTGGTACGTATTCATGACAACCTTCATTATCGCAAAGATTTAAGAGTGGATAGCATGTACGACCGGCCCAACCACTTCCATGCTGTGCTGTACTCCCCAATCTGTTTGTATGTGTGCGTTTGATGTTTGATACTTGTTTTAAGGATATCTCTAGTCCCTGCTAATGAAAGTTTAAATATGCAGCTTAAGATTGATTTCTTTAAGGCTGACAAGTTATTTTCTTTTTTCTTTCCAATATATTTGTTGTTGCAGAGTTCTGAAGACACAGTTATTCTACAGAAACTATTGTATGATGCTGTGATACTGGTTGATCATTCATTTCTAGGTTCTAGCAGATGGTTTCAGCTACCAGAATCCCACTTCTGGAACTTGACTCTACTATGGTCCTTGGTAGCTGATAACGCCATACAGTTTGCTAGGTACAGAAAATTGCTGCTCTAAAATTTGAAATAAGCTTGATAACTTTTTCTCTGCTAATAAATCTGGGAATTTCTGGCTCTAGGGAAATATGTGATCAAGATAGGGTGCTTGCTTATGTAAATGCTTTCTCCGAGTCTCAGCTACCCAACAAATTACTTAAATGGGTCTCTACCCAAGCTGGAACGGAAGAGAACCTGAGTAATCCAAAATTTACGACACCCAGAGCTCTCATAAGTACGTCGTTTTTCTGGTTTTGCTAGTCATTTGAATTCTTTGGATCTTTTTGGTTTTGCTTTTCTACTGGCTAAGTTACATATTTTGTACTACTGTTATACTTATTCTCCATTGCCATTTTTGTGTCTTCTAAAATATGTTGCCTATATCCACAGAATGGCTTTTTATCATGGAAGACCAAGGTCTTTGGGTGTGTGATCATGATAAACTGAAGTTCCATGCCAAAGCGGCAATTTGTAATTCATGGCCAGACTGTTTTCTCCCTGAATCTAAGCCCGAAGGATGTACCGCTAACGAGAGAGAGCATAGGGAAGGCAAATGCATTGGCGATGAGGAAATGGAAGATTCATTGAAAAAACCATTCTCTGCTGCTTACTTTTGTACAGATAAATTGCCTACTGATGGTGATAGAAAGCGCAAAGATCGAGTGAAGGACACAGATATAACAGGAACACAAGTCAAGCTTGTAAAGTATAATGTTCATGAAAGTCCAACGAAAGAGAAATTTTTTCCCTTCTCTGATGAAGATATGGAAGTGATGGGATGATATAACTAAGCATAGATTTTGTACATGTAGCAATGCCGGGGACCCTGGTGATGTATGGAAACACCAGAAAGCGTAGAGAGCTACTGTTGACTGTCTTAAAATGGCATATTATGTTACATATCTGTACTAGTTTCACTATGTTGGATGACCGTCAGTTCTTGCCTAAGTAATTTCACTTTTGATCTTTTCTTGGAGTTTGCAACATCATTGGCAGAGAGTATATAACTCTTCCTGAGATTGATCCGCAATACTGCAATTTCCTCAAAAAGGAACAAAATTACCGTTAGGTTCTTCATCTGTACTTCATCTGCATCACACATAATGAGTGTGTTGTCTGCATATAAAATATGGGTAACCTCGATGTTTCTATTCTCCAAAGCACTTACCCTGAATCCCTAATCCATGATAATTCGATCTCTTTAAACACCAATCTGCTGAAATTTTCCTTAACTAGCAAAAATAGGAAAATGGAAATAGGATCCCCTTGTCTTAAACCTCTATAGATAACCGATAAGAAAGTTGGGTTTTCCTTTGGGAAGGCAATCCGGACATCTCATGAGATGGCAAACAACAATGAATAACAAAAGACAAGGCGTTCTTGGAGTAAGTGATTTGAGACCACACAATAGGGCAGCCCGGTGCACTAAGCTCCCGCTATGCGTAGAATTCGGGGAAGGGTCGTACCACAAAGGTCTATTGTATGCAGTCTTACCCTGCATTTCTGCGAGAGGCTGTTTCTACCGCTCGAACCCATGACCTTCTGGTCACATGGCAGCAACTTTACTAGTTGCGACCACACAATAAAATCTCAAATTTGAATCGCTTTCAAGAGAATACTTGTTGAAAAGAGTGATCAGATGTCAATATGCTAAAGAAAATGACTGGTGGACGAAACCAGTGAGTCCAACTCATGGAGTCACAGTTTAGAAACATATTGAAAAGCCTATGCAAGGAATTCTTGGACAAGGTCATATAAAAATAGGCAACGTAAATAGAGAAAAAATGTGGTTAAACAAATGATAAAAAAGATCAATAAACGGATAGACAATGCCAGACTGAAAGGTATATGATTAGATTGAAGGAGCTCTAGTGCAGAATGCCTAAGTGGTAGGAACTGGATTTTCCAGTTTAGATGGAGAATCAATGACCGGGTGATCAGTAGAGTGAATGCACTGCTACAACTCCTTAAGCCTTTTATATTATTTACAAACCAAAGGGATATCCTGCAATTGACAGAAATGGCGATGGTTAGTTTTCAGTAAGATCATGCCTTACTGCAAAAAGAGACCGGTGTTATCAAAGGCGCACTTAAAGCGCGCTTAAGCCCAGAAGCAAGACTCAAAATGTGTTGAGCGTTCCGTCTCACTTATGGGCGCTTCAGTGTTCACATCAAGACCTCATAGCTTTCTTGTGCTTTTCGCCTTTAATAACACTGCGAGAGACAGGTTGGGGACAGCTGTAAACGGGCTTGGAGGACTATATGGAAACCAAATGCACCAGCAAAAGTGGCTTGCTTTGAATGGACTACAGTACACAAGAATATCATAAGCCTGAATCATCTACAGATAGAACAACAGGAATTTATTAAACACGACAACATTAATATCATCCATCGGCCAAGATTATAATGAAGGAGAATAAATATATTAAAACTTTAAGCTGACAACGCAAAAAAGAAAAAATCCACCAAACTGAAAAGAAACAATAAGCTGACATGCAATCACATTATCAGAATGATGGTGTGACCCAAGCTGGCGGGCAAATAGGACTTAGTGACAATCCAGGATAAAAAGATTCATTTTTTCCATCTTTAAGATTGTATGCCTCATATCTCTTCCACCCCCTCCTTCCAACACACTGTAATGATCATACCAATCATCAGTATAATATAATAGGGTTGTGCGTTCGAATCGGTTTATCGATAAATCGAATCGATTAATTGTTATCGAAATTGAAATCAAAAAAATCGAAACCTTATTGAAACGATAACGATAAACATATGTATAAATCGATAATCGATAAGGGTCAAAATCGAATCGATAAATCGAATGCACACCTCTAAACTGTAGACACTTGTAAAATGAGTAATTACCTATTTGTGTAGATTAATATAACATACAAAATGTATATATATTCCGTTACTTTTTTGAAAGCGATTATACAATATCATTTTTCCTAATCTATACCATTTCATTTACCCTAAACCCTATTATTTCCTCTATCACATTTAAGGAATGATCATATTGAAAGATCAAAGGAATGAATTTCGAATTAATAGAAAACAGAATTAGCCGTGATGATATATTTTGTTTGTTTTTTTATACCGTTGGAGTGTTGGTGGCATGCATTTGATCCATTACTTTAGTTTTGTTGCATGTGCTTGTTGACACAATTTTTATGTTATAAATGGTGTTTGTCTTATTTTAGCTACTTTTTGTCCATATTAGTTAGACGTGTTTATAGCAATATACTTTCCGTGGAATCCCCCAAATTTTCTTATTGGTGTAATCGATAACCGAATCGATAAGCTCCCAAAATCGATAAATCGAAATCGAAAAAATTATTGAAATCGATAATCGATAAGTAATTATCGATAAGGGTCAAAATCGAATCGATAAATCGAATGCACACCCCTGTAATATATGTAAATAGGTTTGACTCCTATCGACTGAGAGGAGTCGATAAAACTTGCTCCATTAGGACCCAAAAATATTGCTGACTCACCCAAGGTTTTAATCTCCTCTCTCAGTTCACCTTTGATTACATCTAATTCAAAGACTTTAGATTTAAAGGTCTCGTACCCAACATTGTAATTGGCAAATCGGGTAACAAGTAATAGTGCATGAGATAGCTCAACTAGATAGAACTGAACTGAGTGGTGACGCCATATATCCTCCTCTAGCTCAACAAGCAAGCGTGGGTCTACAATTGGTTGAGGAACATGAGACCCTGGAATTTCAAAAACCCACACTTCGCCGGACCATGACACACAATAAAATTGACCCTTATAATAACTGACACCGGTGGCTGCACCCCATCTTTTAATAACATTAGTCCAGTTAGGGTCGTTTGGTACGAGGTATAAGAAGGTATAATGGTAGTATAAAAATTTAATACCATCTTAATACTCTGTTTGGTTAGCAAACCAGGTATAAATTATATCGATGTTAATTTTAATACATGTATCATTTATACCTTATAGAAAGTGGGGTAATTAGTACCGGTATAACTTATACCTTCTTCTTAGAAATTATGCAATTGTCATTCTTAATACAACATACCAAACAATGAATAAACAACAATCCCAGCATAACTAATCCTAGCATAACTTATCCAAATATAACTTATACCGGTATAAATCATATTCCAACCAAACGCCCCTTGAGGTCTCCGGGTCGCCAAAAAGCCAAACAATTACCATGTCCATAAAAGCTAACCACGAGTACGTAATCTGATGTAACACAAGGACTGGCAGATAAGACAGCCCTCTCCATGCAGTTCCAGTCCTTTCCTTCTGGTGCTTCTCCGAAACCCTGTGAAGCCAATAAATCTATTTGTGAAGGAAGTTAAATTTGGGTACGGGAGAAAGGATGCAACAAGTTAAACTCTCCATTACATGACATGGACAACAGCCATCCCCCCTAAGGAAAACACTCTTGCCCTCTAGCTTCTGGTAGAAATATACGTGAAACTTTCTTCTTCGAAAGAGAATAAAATTCCCTATTATCTTCATCTTTATCAGCCAACATTAGTAATGAAACTTGGGGCGAAAGCACATCAAATTATTCTTTGTAGCAGCAGTTTGCCAAGAGGTACAAACGGCACTAAAAGCAATGAAATCTTCTATCACTTTAACACCATTTGCAATCTGAGCAATCAGATCTTGGGGCAGTTCTGCCCAGTTCACCATGGTTTGTTTATGGTATTTGTTTTCCATTCGAGTTTGAGTTATATAGGCAGAGTAAGGACAGTGTTTTCCCTTTCCAATTTCGACTATAACTAGAACTAGAATCCGAAACTACTTCAATGTCACGATCCAAACCCCGGTCGTGATGACGTCCAACACCTTGTTAGGCAAGTCCGACCATTTGAACATTTCCAACCCAATTATTAAACTTAAAATACCAATTAAGCAAAGATTTTCGAACTGATAGTAATAGAAACAGTGCGGAATCCACAATAATAGTAATAACAGCCCATAACAGATCTGGCGTCACGAGTCAGAGCCTCTAGATACAACAGAACAACATCCTATACATATGAAAGTCTAGATGCGGAAGTAAAGAAAGATAAGGGGAGAAATCTGGTCCTGCGGATGCCAGGAAGCTATCTCGATGACTCCGACAGATGAACTAGGCAGCAACAACAAACTCAGCTATGCCTCCTGGATCCCTATATCTGCACACAAGGTACAGGGAGTAAAGTGAGTACTCCAACTCAGTGAGTAATAGCAATAAATAACAGCTAAAAATAAGAATTCTCGTAGAAACACTACACAGTTCTATAACCAACAGTAAAAGCAGTAAACAATAGCTGAGCAGGGAAAACAGGTAAAAATCTCTCAAAGTCCGGCAAATTACCAACACTGCTGCAGCTCGCAGCCCGATCCAATAATAGTACATACTGCTGCGGTGCGCAGCCCGATCCAGTACTAATATACACTGCTGTAGCGCGCAGCCCGATCCAATAATAATAGTCGACTGCGCTCACTGGGGGTGTGTGCAGACTCCGGAGGGGCTCCTTCAGCCCAAGCGCTATAATACTGCGGCGTGCAGTCCAATCCATATAATATATCACTGCGGCATGCAGTCCGATCCATATATAATATACTACTGCGGCATGCAGTCCGATCCATATATAATATACTTTTGCAGTGTGCAGTCCGATCCATATATAATATACTATTGCGGCGTGAAGTCCGATCCATATATAATATACTACTGCGGCGTGCAGTCCGATCCATATATAATATACTACTGCGGCGTGCAGTCCGATCCAATATATGTATATATATATACTGCTGCGGCATGCAGCCCGATCCGGTATATATCAAATACCCTCACTATGGGGTCCTTGACCCCTCTCCGTCAATATAGACTTGGCCTCTCGGGCCCGCTCAGCTAAGACAGGGCATCCAACCCTAGGAATTTCTCATTTAGAGTGCAATTTGCTAATACCGGTTCATATTATGTTTTACAGTTTAGGACATGACTGAGAGTATGTGTTCAACAGGTAAAATGAGGACAGTTAGCTCAACATACTCCCTAAGGGTTCTACAGATCGGCACAAGGCCCCAAACATGGCAACTAGCACAGAATATACTGTTATAAGCTCAGTCTCAGTCAAAAGTACAGTAAGTCCTCAATCGGGATGGATCGAGTCCAAATCCCTAGCAACAACATCACCACGCTCATCATACGGCGCGTATCTCATCTCAACATAGCACCACATAGTGCAATTACGGGGTTTCAAACCCTCAGTATATCATTCATAACCATTACTCACCTCAAACCGGCCAAAATCCTAGCTCGCCTTGCGCTTTCCTCGCAAATTGACCTTCTCGAGTGTAGAATCTGACCAAAACCACAAGGAATAAGTTATAATAAGCTAATGAGACATAACCCAATTGAAAGAACTCGAAAAACACTCAAAACACGAAGTTGACAAAATCCGAGCCCCGGGCCCACTTCTCGAAAAATTACGAAATTCACATCACCGGATTCCTCGTTTCACCACGAGTCCATACATATAAAATTCATCAAAATCGGAGTTCAAATGGGCCATCAAATCCCGAATTTACATTCCAAAAACCAAGCCCTAGTTTCTTCAAATTTTACTCAAATTTTCAGAGAATTAAAAGATGAATCTTCAATTAAATGGTGCTCCTAGGCCACGAGACTTACCTCCAATCACTTCCCGTCAAAATCCCCTTCAAAATCTACCAACGAGCTCTCAAGGTGATGCAAAAATGGAGGAAATATGAAATAGGCCGCGGATGAAATATCCTTTAAAACCATACTCACGCCCAGTTATTTCCGCTTATGCGGTCCATGCACCGCACCTGCGGCTTCCGCTTTTGCGGTCAAAACACCGCTTATGCGGTCAACTAAAGAAATCCTAGGGCCGCTTCTGCGATAGCCAATCCGCTTATGCGGTGTCCGCTTTTGCGAAAAGACTTCCGCTTCTGCGGAATATTCCAGGCCCTCCCATGGACCGCTTTTGCGACCCCATAGCCGCATCTGCGGAACCGCTCCAACGGCTCCTTTTCCGCAGATGCGGAAATACCAGAAGCCAGAAGATCAGACCTGCTGCATGCTTCCAAAATTCCCGTTTAACCATCCGAAATCATCCCGAGGCCCCCGGGACCTCAACCAAAAATACCAACCTTCTCCAAAACATCATACGAACTTGTTCCAATCATCAAAACACGTAAAACAACACAAAAATCATCAATTCACCACGGATTCAAGCCTAAGTTAAACTAAAACTTCTGAAACTCACATTCGATCAAAAACCCGACCAAACGACGTCCGAATGACCTGAAATTTTGCACACATATCCAAAATCACCTAACGAAGCTACTGCAACTCTCGGAATTCCATTCCGACCTTCGGATCAAAATCTCACCTATTAACCGAAATCCGCCAAAATTCAAACTTCGCCAATTCAAGCCTAATTCTACACCAGACCTCCAAATTCAATTTCGATCACTCTCCTAAGTCACAAATCATCCCCCGAAGCTAACCGAACCATCGAAACTCACATCCGAGCCCTCTAAGTACATAGTCAACATCCGATTGACTTTTCCACAACAAGCTTCCTTCTAAGAGGCTAAGTGCCTCATTTCCAACTAAAACCAATGCAACTCTATCCGGTCAACTCAAACACTGATATTAAAGCATAGAGGGACATAATATGGGGGAAACGGGGCGGTAACTCACGTGACGACGGGCCGGGTCGTCACATCCTCCCCAATTGAAACAAACGCTCGTCCTCGAGCGGGTCAAGAAACATACCCGGAGTCTCAAATAGGTGGGGATATCTACTCCGCATCTCCTGCTCGGTCTCCCAAGTAGCCTCTTCCATGGGCCGACCTCTCCACTGCACCTTCACTGAAGCAATATCCTTGGACCTCAGTTTTCGAACATGTCGACCCAGAATAGCCACCGGCTCCACATCATATGACAAACCATCATCCTACTGAACTATGCTGAAGTCCAACACATGAGACGGGTCCCCAACATACTTCCACAGCATAGATACATGGAATACCGGATGCACACTAGACAAGTTGGGTGGCAAGGCAAGCTTATATGCCACCTCTCCAATCCTCCTGAGTATCTCAAAAGGCCCAATGAACCTCGGGCTCAGCTTCCCTTTCTTCCCGAACCTCATAACACCCTTCATGGGCGAAATCTTTAACAAGACCTTCTCCCCTACCATATAGGACACATCACGAACCTTCCGGTCCGCATAACTCTTCTGGCGCGACTGTGCTGTACGAAGCCTCTCCTGGATCAACTTCACCTTCTCTAAAGCATCCTGAACCATCTCAGTCCCCAACAATCTAGCCTCGCCGGGCTCGAACCATCCAACAGGAGATCTACACCGCCTACCATACAACGCCTCATACGGGGCCATCTGAATGCTCGACTGATAACTGTTGTTGTAGGCAAACTCTGCAAATGGCAAAAACTCATCCCATGAACCTCCAAAATATATAACACGGGCACGCAACATGTCCTCTAAAATCTGAATAGTGCGCTCGGACTGTCCGTCCGTCTGAGGATGGAATGCTGTGCTCAACTCCACCTGTGTACCCAGCTCCCGCTGAAATACCCTCCAGAACTGAAAAGTGAACTGAGTGCCTCTATCTGAGATAATAGACACTGGAACCCCATGTAACCTGAAAATGTCCCGAATAAAGATCCCTGCCAGCCGCTCCGAAGAGTAAGTAGTACATGCTAGAATGAAGTGCGCGGACTTGGTCAACCGATCCATAATCACCCAAACTTAATCAAACTTCCTCAAAGTCCGAGGGAGACCGCTCATAAAATCCATAGTAATCCTCTCCCATTTCCACTCAGGAATAACCATACGCTGAAGAACACCGCCCGGTCTCTGATGCTCGTACTTGACCTGCTGGCAGTTGAGACATCGAGCTACATGACTCATAATATCCTTCTTCATCCTCCTCCACCAGTAATACTGTCTCAAGTCCTGATACATCTTTGCGGCACCTGGATGAATGGAGTACTGCGAGCTGTGGGCCTCCTGTAGTATCAACTCCCGAAGCCCATCCACATTGGGTACGCAAATCCGGCCCTGTATCCTCAACACACCATCATCATCAATGGTCATATCTTTGTCAGCATCATGGTGAACTCTGTCCTTAAGGATAAGAAAATGTGGATCATCATATTGGCGCTCTTTGATGCGGTCATACAAGGAGGACCGAGAAACAACGCAAGCCAACACCCGACTCGGCTCTGAAATATCTAACCTCACCATCCGGTTGGCCAACGCCTGAACATCAATCGCAAAGGGCCTCTCCCCAACTGGAATATACGCCAAGTTGCCCATACTAACCGCCTTCCGGCTCAAAGCATCGGCCACTATATTGGCCTTCCCCGGATGATACAATATGTTAATGTCATAATCCTTGAGAAACTCAAGCCACCTCCGCTGCCTCAAATTAAGATCTTTCTGTTTGAACAGATGCTGAAGGCTGCGATGATCAGTATACACCTCACAAGATACTTCGTACAAGTAGTGCCTCCAAATCTTCAGAGCATGGACTATAGCTGCTAACTCCAAATCGTGCACAGGGTAGTTCTTCTCATGGGGATTCAACTATCGAGAAGCATATGCAATAACCCTACCCTCCTGCATCAACACACATCCGATCCCAACTCTCGAGGCATCACAATACACAGTGTAGGAACCTGAAGCTGATGGCAATACCAATACTGGAGCCGTGGTCAAAGCTGTCTTGAGCTTCTAAAAGCTCTCCTGACACTCCTCAGACCACACAAATGGAGCACCATTCTGAGTCAACTTGGTCAAGGGCGACGCAATTGAAGAAAATCCCTGAACAAACCGGCGATAATACCCTGCCAACCCAAGGAAACTACGGATCTCAGTGGCCGAGGTCGGTCTACGCCAACTCTGCACCGCCTCTATCTTCTTTGAATCAACCTGAATACCGTTACTGGACACCACGTGTCCCAGAAAAGCCACAGCCCCAAGCCAGAACTCACACTTGGAAAACTTTGCATAAAGCCTTTCCTCCCTCAATCTCTACAATAATACTCTCAAATGCTGAGCATGCTCCTCCTGGCTACGCGAGTACACCAGGATGTCATCAATAAACACAATCACAAAGGAATCCGGAACACGCTGTTCATCAAATGCATGAACGCGGCTGGGGCATTAGTCAGCCCAAAAGACATAACTAGAAACTCATAATGCCCATATCTCGTTCTAAAACCTGTCTTCATAATATCAGAATCCCTGATTTTCAACTGGTGATAGCCTGATCGAAGATCAATCTTCAAGAATACCCTCGCTCCCTGGAGCTGATCAAACAAGTCATCAATACGGGGTAGTGGATACTTATTCTTCACTGTCACCTTGTTCATGCCTGTAATCAATACACATTCTCATTGAGCCATCTTTCTTCTTCACAAATAAGACCGGTGCACCCCACGGTGACACACTAGGGCGAATAAACCCCTTATCTAGGAGTTCCTGAAGCTGCTCCTTCAATTCCTTCAACTCGGCTGGTGCCATACGATAGGGAGGAATAGAGATAGTCTGAGTGCCCGGCACCGGGTCAATACCGAAATCAATATCCCTATCCGGTGGCATGCCCGGCAGGTCCGATGGAAACATATCCTGAAAATCCCTCACAACGGGAACAGAATCAAGGCTGGGAGTCTCAGCTCCAACATCCCTCACAAATGCCAAATATGATAAGCATCCCTTCCCAACCATCCGCTGGGCCTTCAAGAAAGAGATTACCCTACTGGGTACATAATCAGTCATACCACGCCACTCGATCCTCGGAATACCCGGCATAGCCAATGTGACTGTCTTGGCGTGGCAGTCTAGAATAGCATGGCACGGAGATAGCCAATCCATGCCCAGAATAACATCGAAATCTACCATGCTCAACAGCAACAAATCAACTCGGGTCTCCAGACCCCTAATAGTAATAAGACATGACCAATATACATGGTCCACAATAATAGTATCGCCTACCGAGGTAGATACGTGCACAGGTAATGCAAGACACCCTCGGGTCGTACCCAAATGATGAGCAAAGTATGAAGATACATAGGAATAAGTAGATCCGGGATCAAATAAAACTGAGGCATCCCTGTGGCAGACTGAAATAATACCTGTGATAACAGCATCCGAAGCAACATCATCTGACCGGCCCTGAAGAGCATAGAATCGAGCCTGACCACCACCCGATCGGCCTCCCCCTCTGGGGCGACCCCTAACTGCCTGTCCCTTACCCCTAGCTGGCGGGGCGGGTGTTGAAGATACTGGGCCAGAGGATAAGGGCTGACCCCTCTGCTGAAATGAACTGGATGCATGGCGGGGACACTCCCTCCACATATGCCCGAACTCACCACACTCATAGCAACTCCCGAGTGCTGGGGGCTGGGACTGAAGGGAACCCCTCGCGCCAGTGTGGCTAGCTGATGAACTCGGCCGGGATGAACCCTGAACAGATGTGGCATGAGACGAACTCTGCTCTGAAAGTGCACTAAGATATGGCTGACTCTGATGAGAGCCCTGATAACCCCGACCAAAAGATGACCCACGATACTCTGAGCAATCTGACTGATGAGACTTGGAAGAACGACCTCTGCTCTGCTGAACCTGGCCCCTAGACGGAGCACCGCTGAAGCTACCTGATCCTCGAGGCCTCTTGGCCTACCTCTCCTCTCTCTCCTGACGGCGAGCCATCTCAATGTCACGAGAAATATCCACTGCATCCTCAAAGGTATGGCTCAGGACCCTCTCTCGAGTTATCAGAATACAGATGGGATAAATGAGTCCATCCATAAATTGCCTGATCCTCTCCTGATTAGTCGGAACCATCCGTGGAGCATAACGAGTTAACTCTGAGAACCTTACCTCATACTACGTTACAGACATATCTCCCTGACGGAGCCACTCAAACTGCCTACGCAGCTCCTCCCTCTGACCGTAGTACCCACTTCTCCAGAAAAATAGTGGAGAACTCCTGCCATGACAATGGCGCTGCACCTACCGGCCTACGCCGCTCATATGCCTCCCACCATGTAAAGGCTGCTCCTGAGAACTGAAAAGTGATAAATGATACCCCACTCGACTCTAAGATCCCTGATGTCCGAAGCATACGTCGACACTTGTCGAGAAAACCCTGGGCATCCTCGCCCGGAATACCGTTGAAAGTAGGAGGTGAAATCCTGTTGAACCTCTCAAGACGACGCTGCTCATCGTCTGGCATAGTTGGAACCATAACATCCTGAACCAGTGCAACCGGCTGAACTGGGGCAACTGGCTGAACTGGGGCAACCTGCTGAGCTGGTGGCGCCTCTGGTATCTGCAAACCCTGCACTACCTGCTCAGGAGTGCGAGCTGCAGGGGTATGATGACCACCCCCGGTCTGAGATGTAGCTGCGGCGGTAGTGGCCGAGACTGCCTGAGCCAGGCCAGTGCAAACTGATAAAATCTGGGCTAGGGCCTCCTGAAGACCCCGAATCACAATAGGCTCAGCTGGTGCCTGAGCAGGTGCTACTGGAGTCTCTACAGCTGGAGGCTGATCCTGAATGGGGACAACCGGTGGGTTAACTGGTGCTGCCCCTGCTGCTCTGCCTCGACCACGACCACGGCCGCGTCCACGGCCTCTACTGGGTGGCAATGGTGGTCATCTGCCACGTCCGGTAGTACATGTTCTCGCCATCTGCAAGGGAATAGAATACAGAAGTTTAGTTCTCGGATCAAAAAAGTCGCACGACAAGAATTTCAAGAATATGAAGTCTTTCCTAAAGGTTCTGCAGCCTCCCTAGGATAAGTACAGACGTCTCCGTACCGATCCGCGAGACTCTACTAAACCGGCTCATGACTCGCGAGACCTGGTAACCTAGGCTCTGATGCCAACTTGTCACGACCCAAGCCCCGGTCGTGATGGCGCCCAACACCTTGTTAGGCAAGCCCGACCATTTGAACATTTCCAACCCAATTATTAAACTTAAAATACCAATTAAGCAAAGATTTTCGAACTTATAGTAATAGAAACAGTGCGGAATCCACAATAATAGTAATAACAGCCCATAACAGATCTGGCATCATGAGTCAGAGCCTCTAGATACAACAGAACAACATCCTATACATATGAAAGTCTATATGCGGAAATAAAGAAAGATAAGGGGGAGAAATCGGGTCCTGCAGACGCCAGGCAGCTACCTCGATGACTCCGACAGATGAACTAGGCAACAGTAACAAACTCAGCTATGCCTCCTGGATCCCTGTATCTGCACACAAGGTGCAGGGAGTAAAGTGAGTACTCCAACTCAGTGAGTAATAGCAATAAATAACAACTGAAAGTAAGAATTCTCATAGAAACACTACACAGTTCTATAACCAACAGTAAAAGTAGTAAACAACAGTTGAGCAGGGACAACAGGTGAAAATCTCTCAAAGTCCGGCAAATTACCAACACTGCTGCAGGGCGCAACCCGATCCAATAATAGTACATACTGCTGCGGTGCGCAGCCCGATCCAATACTAATATACACTTCTGCGGCGCGCAGCCCGATCCAATAATAATAGTCGACTGCGCTCACTGGGGGTGTGTGCAAACTCCGGAGGGCCTCCTTCAGCCCAAGCGCTATAATACTACGGCGTGCAGTCCGATCCATATAATATATCACTGCGGTGTGCAGTCCGATCCATATATAATATACTACTGCGGCATGCAGTCCGATCCATATATAATATACTACTGCGGCGTGCAGTCCGATCTATATATAATATACTACTGCGGCGTGCAGTCCGATCCATATATAATATACTACTACAGCGTGCAGTTCGATCCATAATATACTATTGCGGTGTGCAGTCCGATCCAATATATTTATATGTATATACTGCTGCGGCGTGCATCCCGATCCGGTATATATGAAATACCCTCACTATGGGGTCCTTGACCCATCTCAGTCAATATAGACTTGGCCTTTCGGGCCCACTCAGCTAAGACAAGGCATCCAACCCTAGGTATTTATCATTTAGAGTGCAATTTGCTAATACCGGTTCATATTATGTTTTACAGTTTAGGATATGACTAAGAGTATGTGTTCAACAGGTAAAGTGAGGTCAGTTAGCTCAACATGCTCCCTAAGGGTTTTACAGATTGGCACAAGGCCCCAAACATGGCAACTAGCACAGAATATACGTTTATAAGCTCAGTCTCAGTCAAGTATAGTAAGTCCTCAATCGGGATGGACCAAGTCCAAATTCCTAGTAACAACATCACCACGCTCATCATACGGCACGTATCTCATCTCTAACATAGCACCATATAGTGCAATTACGGGGTTTCAAACCCTCATTATATCATTCATAACCATTACTCACCTCAAACCGGCCAGAATCCTAGCTCGCTTTGTGCTTTCCTTGAAAATTGACCTCCTAGAGTGTAGAATCTGATCAAAACCACAAGGAATAGGTTATAATAAGCTAATGGGACATAACCCAATTTAAAGAACTCGAAAAATACTCAAAATACGAAGTTGACAAAACCCGAGCCCCGGGCCCACTTATCAAAAAATTACAAAATTTACATTACCGGATTCCTCATCTCGCCACGAGTCCTACATATAAAATTCATCAAAATCGGAGTTCAAATGGGCCATCAAATCCCGAATTTACATTCCAAAAACCAAGCCATAGTTTCTTCAATTTTTACCCAAATTTTCAGAGAATTAAAGGATGAATCTTCAATTAAATTGTGCTCCAGGCCACGATACTTACCTCCAATCACTTCCCGTCAAAATCCCCTTTAAAATCTACCAATGAGCTCTCAAGGTGATGCAAAAATAGAGGAAATATGAAATAGGTCATGGATGAAATATCCTTTAAAACCATACTGACGCCCAGTTATTTCCGCTTATGTGGTCCATGCACCGCACCTGCGGCTTCTGCTTTTGCGGTCAAAACACCGCTTATGCGGTTCAACTAAAGAAATCCCAGGGTCGCTTCTGCAATAGCCAATCCACTTATGCGGTGTCCGCTTTTGCGAAAAGACTTCCGCTTCTGCGGAATATTCCAGGCCCCCCATGGACCGCTTCTGTGACCCCATAGCCACATTTGCGGAACCGCTCCTGCGGCTCCTTTTCCGCAGATGCGGAAATACCAGAAGCCAGAAGATCAGACATGCTGCATGCTTCCAAAATTCCCGTTTAACCATCCGAAATCATCCCGAGGCCCCCGGGACCTCAACTAAAAATACCAACCTACTCCAAAACATCATACGAACTTGTTCCAATCATCAAAACACATAAAACAACACAAAAATCATCAATTCAGCACGGATTCAAGCCTAAGTTAAACTAAAACTTCCGAAACTCACATTCGATCAAAAACCCGACCAAACGACGTCCGAATGACCTAAAATTTTTCACACATATCCAAAATCACCTAACGAAGCTACTACAACTCTCAGAATTCCATTCCGACCCTCGGATCAAAATCTCACCTATCAACCGAAATCCGCCAAAATTCAAACTTCGCCAATTCAAGCCTAATTCTACACCGGACCTCCAAATTCAATTCTGATCGCTCTCCTAAGTCACAAATCATCCCCCGAAGCTAACCGAACCACCAGAACTCACATCCGAGCCATCTAACTACATAGTCAACATCCGGTTGACTTTTTCACAACAAGCTTCATTCTAAGAGGCTAAGTGCCTCATTTCCAACTAAAACCAATCCAACTCTATCCGGTCAACTCAAACACTGATATTAAAGCATAGAGGGACATAATATGAGGGAAGCGGGGCGGTAACTCACGTGACGACGGGCCGGGTTGTCACATTCTACTAGGATTTTTTCATTACTATACATAATTTAAAACTTTATTACCTTTAATATCCATGTTTAGCTAATTACCCGGCATAAATAAGTATTGTTTATAGAATATATATAATCCACCTTAAAAGGCTCCCAAATTCATTATTTGTGCCTTCAATCAAGGGATTTAGTTACGCCATTTTCCTTTTTTTCCTCCCCTCTACCCTTTCTCTCCAGATCTTCCATTATTTTAAACTATTTCACTGATAAAATAGTTAAGCAGCTACTACCGGCTCCAGCACTCAAGATCATCAGCAGTACTATTTTGCTCCAGCCCTCAAGGCTCCCCCATTATTCTGTTAATTAAACTGTTAGGAATGACGAGGGAATTTATAATAATAATACTTGAATGCCAAATGATTTCTGCGACGTAGTTTTTTCTCCCATGTACTATGAAAAGGGAAGGTTCTAAGAAAGAAAAGAAAAGGACTTGGGAATTTCCTAAACTTAAACAAAAATCAATCCCATCACTATTAACAAAATTTTGACATGGGTTCATTATTTGGAAGACTTTCCTTCACGGGACAAATTTGTGCGATGTGCACAAATAGCCACTAACAGCACTTGTCTTTATTTTAAAGCCAGTGTTTTAAATGTCTTTAGTCTTTAACCACTGGTTTAATAAACTTATACCTGACTGGACGAAAATACCCTTCTGCTATAACTTATACCTACGCTTTTATTAACGATCAGCAGCAGTAGCAGCATCGCTAAATTACTTCACTGAGATCGTCAAAATTGCAGAAGATTCTCTTCCGTTTTCAAACTATAGAATTCAACATTCTCATCCAAAAATCGACATAGATTTACAGTAAGTTATGCTTTTATGTGTTTCTATTGATTTTTATTTCGACATAGTTATACTTTTTTCGATTTCTATTGATTTTTATACGGTAAGTAGAAATTTGATTTTTTTTGAATTTCTGGATTGATAAAGTTAGGGACATCGCGTCCTGTGATAATTCTATAAAAATTGAGCACATAATATTAAGGACATAGTGTCTAGATTTTGCAAATTGAATTGAAAAAGTTAAGGACACAATGTCCTTAACTTTGTTATTGTTCTATATATTAAGGACATACTGTCATAGTTTTGCAAATTGTTTTGAAAAAGTTAAGGACACTAGGTCCTGAAGTTTGAGTTTCAAGTTGAAAAGTTGAGGACAATTGGTCCTGAACTTTGACTTACAAGTTCAATATTTAAGGACAGTTGGTCCTTAATTTACAGTTATTAGTTAAAAAGTTAAGGACATGTAGTCCTTAACTTCAAGTTTCAAGTTCAATTGTTAAAGACACTTGGTCCTTAACTTTGGGTTTCAAGTTCAAAAGTTAAGGACATGGGTCCTTAAGTTTGACTTGCAGGTTCAAAAGTTAAGGACAGGAAGTACTTAAGTTTGAATTATGGGTTAATTATATAAAAATTGAGCACATAATATTAAGGACTACTTGTCCTTAACTTTGAAAATTGAATTGAAAAAGTTAAGGAGACAATGTCCTTAACTTTGTTGCTGTTATTCTGTATATTAAGGATATACTATCATAGTTTTGTAAATTATTTTGAAAAAGTTAAGGACTTTAGTTCCTGAAGTTTGAGTTTCAAGTTGGAAAGTTCAGGACACTTGGTCCTGAACTTTGACTTACATGTTCAATATTTAAGGAGAGTTGGTCCTTAACTTACTGTTATAAGTTAAAAAGTTAAGGACAAGTAGTCCTTAACTTTGAATTTCAAGTTCAAAAGTTAAGGACATGCGTCCTTAAGTTTGACTTGCATGTTCAAAAGTTAAGGACAGACAATCCTTAAGTTTGAATTCCAAGTTTAAATATTAAGGACACTTGGTCCTTAACTTGGTCTTGAACTTACAGTACTTGTTCTTAATTATACAAGGATTCCATTATAAAATATGTCCTGAGTTTCTCATTCTCTTGACTTGCAGGATGGAAACAATATGCATTATAGTTGCTTTTAATGGTAGATGGGCTGAAGACTATAAATATCTTGATCATCAAACAAATCTTGTTCTAGTACCTTAGGCAATTCGGTTTGAAGATTTCATGAAACAGATTTTTGAAGTTATTGAATTAGATAGACATAAGTTTGAAGTAGTGATATGGTTTGATATCAACCTTGGAACAAGCAAGGGAATACTTGTATCCAAAGATTTAGATCTTCACACATGTATAAAGTTACTAAAAACTCATTCACTCTTCAAGGGCTGTCGTTTCATTGTTGATATTTTGGAAAAAGTTTTTGGATCAACAAGCAACGAACATGTCAACACAGAAACTCAAAATGACAATCAAAACAAATGCCAACAAATAATGGAAATAGATATGGTTGAAGCTCAAGCAAGAACTGAAGAGGTGCTTCAAACACATGTCAACAGAGAAACTCAACATGACAATCAAAATAAATGCCAACAGATAATGGAAATAGATATGGTTGAAGCTCAACCAATAACTGAAAAGGTGCTTCAAACATTTGATTCTATTCAAGTAGAAGGACAAAGCATTAATAGAGATTGACAACGAACAAGCTTTGGGTATTCAAGACTTAGAGAGTGAATCAATAATCGAAGAAGTTGTTGAAAAAACCTCTACTCAACTAACTAGACGAAGATCAAATTTGAAACAAAAAGAATCCTCAACTATGATATTAAGAGAAAATGCTTCATTGGATGAAATAAAAGTGGGATCGGTATTTGACAAAAAGAAGAGTATAATTAACTGTTTTTCGAATATAGCAATTAAAGGACATTTTGAATTCAAGGTTGTTAGATCAAGCTCAATAAGATATTCATTGAAATGCAATAATGATAGGTGTGGTTGGTGTGTGCGTGCTTTCAGAATTAAAGATTCAACACTGTTCAAGATAGTAAAGATTGAGAAAAAGCATGACTGCTCTGTTAACACTATGAAAGCTGATCAAAGCAAGCAACTTCAAAGTTGATTAGTGGTTATATTATCGACAATCTTCGAGACCCAAGGTTTGAAGTTACACCATCTTTTGTCATGGCAGAAATGGAAAAATTGCATGGACTAGACATTGGGTATCATAAGGCATGGCTGCTATTCAACTTGCTTCAGCTTTAATAAGAGGAACTCCCCAAGAGAATTATGAATTATTATCTTCATACTTGTATATGATGACAAGTAAAAACCCGAAAACTTATACTAACATAAAGATAGACGACAACAACAGGTAAGCAATAAAAAAACTTTATTAGTACATTTTATAAAATTTAGGACATGCTGTCTTTAACCAGTTAACTTTTGAGTTGTAACCAGAAGTTCAGGACTGGCTGTCCTTAACTTTTGAACTTGTAATTCAAAGTTACGGATTGCATGTCCTTAATTTTTGAACTTTGAACTCAAAGTTAAGGACTGCATGTCCTTAACTTTATAACTTGAAACTCTAAGTTAAGGACTGACTGTCCTTAACTTTTAACCTTGTAATCTGAAGTTCAGGAGTACCTGTCCTTAACTTCTGTTAACCTTGTTTTATATTGTATTTTCAGGTTTCTTTATATATTTTATGCATATAGATCATCAATATCTGGTTGGAATCATTGTAGACCAATGACTACTGTTGATGCAGCCTTTTTGAAGTCAAAATTTTGTGGTATTTTAATGATTTCAATTTCAAAGGATGCAAATAACCAAATTTTCCCACTAGCCTTTGGAATAACAGAATTTGAAAATAACAATTTCTATGAGTGGTACTTTAGTCAGCTTCGCAATGCAATTGGGAGCTGTGAGAATTTAATTTTTTTATCAGACAGGCATCAAGCTATTGCATATGGCATTGCAAAGGTATATCCTGAAAGCCATCATGGGATTTGCATATATCATTTGGAGCAGAACCTAAAGCGAAGGAAGGTGAAAAGTGAAGTTATAAAACTTTTCCAAAGTGATGCAAGAGTATACAGGCGCAAAGAATTTGATCTATACATGTCAGATATAGCAAAAGTAGATAAGAAGACTTATGACTACTTGATGGAATAACCATCGGAAAGGTGGGCACGTTCTTGTAGTCCACGACGAAGATATGACATGCTCACAACAAACATAGTTGAGTCAATAAATTCTGTCCTATTAGAAGCAAGGGAGCTTCCCATATTAAGAATGATGGATTTCATTCAAGTAAAGCTACAACTTTGGTTTTATGAAAGAAGAAATGAAGCAGAAGGAACTTTTTATGATGTTTCTTGTTGGGTAGAGGAGGAATTGAAGAAAAAAATAGACTTGACATTTACTTTGAATTTAAGTATTATGTTCTATGTTTAGCTTATAATTTTAATATAATTTACCATAATGTACTAACATATAATTTTTCAACAATGAAGGTCTTCCCTGTTGATTCATGGCGTTCTAGAGTTGAAGAAGAAGGAATAACTTTCTTGGTGGACTTAAACAAAAGAACATGTGATTGTTTTCAGTTTCAATTTGATGAATTACCATGCATACATGCAATTGCAGCTATCGAGAAGAGAAACATTAAGAAGTCCAACTTTTGTTCGCACTGATACTTAAAGGAATCTTGGCTGAAAACATATGGAAGACAAATACATCATGTAGGACATACTAATTCTTGGATTGTACCAGAGAGTGTTAAGTCACAAATTGTTAAACCTCCAAATTTCAAGTGCCACCAGGTAAAAGGCAGAAGAAAAGGCATATTCCAGCTACCAATTCATCAAAAATAACATTCAAATGTGGTCGTTGTAGAAGAATTGGTCATAATAGAACAACTTGTATATATTCTCCGGCAGTCTATCCATTTTCAAGAAAGCATAGAGAATAGTAGATATATCCACTTATGTTTATCGACTCTTTTAAGTTTTTGCTATAAATTGGATTCATTTAGGTTATTCTTATTTGAGCAGATGTCTGAATTTTCAAAATTTCTTTCAGCTTACCTTCTTTTTGTTTCTTTTGAGTTCAAAGATTAAAAGTTAAGGACATGAGTCCGTAAGTTTGACTTGCAGGTTCAAAAGTTAAGGACAGGCAGTCCTTAACTATGAGTTACAAGTTGAAAAGTTAAGGACATACAGTCCTTAACTTATAGTTCAAAGTTCAAAACTTAAGGACTGTTTGTCCTTAACTTTGAGTTTCAAATTCAAAAGTTAAAAACATGCAGTCCTTAACTTATAGTTCAAAGTTCAAAACTTAAGGACTGTCTGTCCTTAACTTTGAGTTTCAAGTTCAAAAGTTAAGGACAGGAGTCCTTAAGTTTGACTTGCAGGTCAAAAAGTTATGGACAGACATTCCTTAAGTTTGAATTACACGTTCAAAAGTTTAGGACATGCAGTCCTTAACTTTTGGTCAAAGTTCAAAAGTTAAGGACACTTGGTCCTTAACTTTGAATTGAAGTTCAATTACATTTAGTCATGAACTAATACTAACAAGCTCAATGGAAAAATCAACACTTGAGAGAAACAAAGAAATTAATAACATGATCCCTTAATATTACTTATGAAATTGTAACTTTGCATAGTTGTGACAAAAAATTATGCTACACAAACAAAATATAAGTGCCTTTTGAGGAATTTACAGAATATTTCAGAAGTTTTCTGAACTTGCAGAATTCATATGGATTCTTTATAGCAATTTTATACAAAAGATCAACCACAACTAACTTTCTTTACAACTAAACTACAACTCCTTTGGATAACAAGTTTCATTTTCACTTTCATAATCATCACCAACATTTTCTGGTGGTGTATCATAACCAAAATTTCTTTTCCACTCACCATGTGCCCAAAGATTTGCGGCAAGTCCTTTTCTAAAGTCTTTTATGTCTTCAAGTTGGATTTTCTCCACATTCTTTCCAATCATCAACAACTCCACATACTTGATCAGGAATGCACCACAATCAGTCCTAAGAAAAATATAAGATATGAAGTGAATTAAATAATAAATCTAAAGTACATATAAATAATATAACAAATAACAACACGTACGATCCAGTTTGGTATGGTGATCTTTGCCACTGAATATCAAATTTGTTGAGGGCATTTCCAAAAGACTTGTGATGTTTGTCAAACTGTGAGAACTTTAGCAAGTGGGGGATCATGCGTGCATATCTTTCCATTTGATTCATTCTTGCCTCATATGGCTCACTATATATGGAATCATATACATCAATCTTTTTCTGATTCAAGTCCAATACCCCCAAAAGAAAGTGTGTCATAGCATTATCATCTTCTTAAGGAAGCCGACATGGAAAAAAATTTTTGTCAACCTATGTCTAAGCAATTCCACATCTACGACTGTCCCTCCCTCCCCCCCCCCCCACATATGGTGTCAGAAACAACTGATTATCACAAGCACACCAAAACTCATCAGTAGCATCTTCACTAAAATCTTTATACACAAGCACAATATAGTTATCAAAAAAAATATCAGTAGTTGTGCAACGAAAAGGATGGTCGCGAGGGTGGTAGCATTCCTTCTTTCTCAGATAATATAGGGCAATGTCAATATTCTTCATAAAAAGGCAAAAAATAAAACAAATCCATCAGTCATAAAATAATTTTAAAATGATAAATTAAGAATAATGAAAATAAATGCCTTACGAATTATCTAACCTTATCATCAAGTACAAAGCTACTATCTGAAAGCTCAAGGAAGAATATTTTGCTACTGATTTTTTGATGATACAATTTGTATGAATTCTTTCTCACACCATTATTATCAGCATATATATCAGTTTGTCCCCTGAAAATTTTGAATATCAAAGTTAGAAGTTAGTCCTGAACTTAGCCTTTCAAGTTGAAAAATTAAGGACATGCAGTCCTTAAATTTGAATTACAGGTTCAAAAGCTAAGGACACTTGGTCCTGAAGTTTGAGTTTCAAGTTCAAAAGTTAAGGACACATGGTCCTGAACTTAGACTTACAAGTTTAAAAGTTCAAGACACTTTGTCCTTAACTTTGAGTTCAAAGTTCAAAACTTAAGGACTGCCTGTCCTTAACTTTGAGTATCAAGTTCAAAAGTTAAGGACAGGAGTCCTTAAGTTTGACTTGAAGGTTCAAAAGTTAAGGACATATAGTCCTTAACTTTGAATTACAGGCTCGAAAGTTAAGGACACATGGTCCTGAACTTTGACTTACAAGTTCAAAAGTTCAGGACACTTAGTCCTGAATTTTGATTTCCAAGTTGAAAAGTTAAGGACACTTGCTCCTTAACTTTGATTTTTAAATTCAAAAGTTAAGAATACTTGGTCCTAAACTTAGACTTATAATCACAGTAGCAATTTCAATATCAATACTGAAATACATTAAGGGACTTACTTTTTTTCTGAGACCTCTCTTTTTCTCCTTGCCCAACCACACAATGAATTTCTTCAATAATTTTGCATCATCTGTGGCATAATAAAAAATACACCTACGAGTATATGTTGATTTTATCCAGCCCGAACTCTTGGGAGTATTTTGATTGTCTTCCATCGATCTTCCTATTTTTATTTCTTGATCAAAAGGAGATTTCAACTGCCAACTAAGCTTCTTGTTTCTTTTACCTCGATCAAGCTCTTCTTCAACATTACCTTCAACCTCCATAGACAAACCCCATCAATGCTCATTTGTGTACTTGGAGGAGTAGGAGTAAGAATAGAAAATAACGAATCATCATAACCAATACTATCTCTCTTTCTTTTCCTAGTATATTGGTTAAGAGCTTCATCATTGTTTTCCTCTGCGGGCAACACTATATATATATATATATATATATATATATATATATATATATATTAGTTTGCTTCAAGTCGTCAAATGAAGAGATAAAATTTCAATTATGAATATAATATTTAGGACACAATCAATACCTGTCTTGTTCACACTACCTTTTTGTATTTTTAAAACAGACAATTCAGCTAACATATTGGTTGCATCATTTTCTTTATCTTCCAACTGTATATTTTCTTTATCTTGCAATTGTTCTCCATGTTCTTTAGTTGCAAGTTCACAAGATTCTGCAAAATATTTATAAGAGCTAACACAAGTATTACTTGTTACTAATCTTTGATTAAAACAAACATGTATAAAATTTAAAAAAACATTGTCTAACCGTTTGTAATAGTCAAGATCATCCCAATTAAATCATTATCTTCACTAGCATTTTCTTGGGTTCCAATATTGTCGGTAAGAGAGGGAGGTGTGGAGAGATCACATGTTCCATCTATGCATTTGGAAACAATCTCACTTCTGCTTGTTCTTTCGGTATTTTCCACGTCTTGAGATTGTACTCCACTTTTCTCTTAATACTCCACTCCAGCTTCTTCCCTTGCAGCTTCAAAAGATTCTGTAACATTTGCAATTAATACCCATTCTAATAATTCACTAAAACTAACATTCAATATATCATGAAAATTTTATCTAACCTTGATTGGAATAAGTTTGAACTCCAAATTTCTCTTTATATGATGGAGGTGTAGACATATCATATGTTCCTTCTAAGCATTTGCATACAATCTCACTGACACTTATTCCCAATGGACTTTCTAAATCCTCTTGAGATTGCAATCCACATTTACAATTTTTTTTTCTATTACTCCTGTCTCTTTTGGATTTCCTGGTCTTGACATTCTCCTATATCTTGAACTTCCATTCCATCAATAGACTCTATAAATATTTGTAATCATAATTTTTTTATATGTATTACGCTATTGAATATAAATTTGAATGAAAAAAATTTCAAAATCTATATCTAACATTTCCCAATATCAGTGACGTTCTCAGTTTCATCATCTAGATATGCATATCTAAAATCGCTTTCATACTGAACTTCTGCATGCACATCCATATCATCACATTCATCACCACCTGCATCTTTGTTAATTGTAACAGTAGGCTGTGTACCACGACAATGATCATCAACTCCGTCTTTAGTAATTGGAATACTAGATTCTCTCTCTATGTTCCTTTCATCAGGTTTCATATAAATCTTCAACAAAGTATCAAGCTTTGATCCTAGACTTTTCGTTAAATCCTGAGAAATAAACAAAGTTAAAAAGTTAAGAATAGGTAGTCCTAAACTTCAAGTTACAAGTAAATAAGTTAAGGATAGGTAGTCATTAACGTAGAGTAACAAGTTCAAAATTTAAGGACATGCAGTGCTTAACTTTGAATTCCAAGTTAAAAAGTTAAGGACACTTGGTCCTGAACTTCAACTTTCAAATTGAAAAGTTAAGGACACTTGATCCTGCACTTCAAGTTTCAAGTTCAAAAGTTCAGGACACTTGGTCCTAAACTTCAAGTTGTAAGTTCAAAAGTTAAGGACACTTGGTCCTAAACATCAAGTTTTAAGTTCAAAAGTTAAGGACATATAGTCCTTAACTTATAGTTTTAAGGTCAAAAGTTAAGGACACTTGGTCCTAGACTTCAAGTATTAAGTTCAAAGTTAAGGACAGACAGTCCTTAACTTATAGTTTTAAGTTCAAAAGTTAAGGACACAAAGTCCTGAACTTAGACTAACTGAAATTAATTATATTACCATGATTTCATTCTCAATCTTTTTTCTGATACATCTATTTTCTGTTTTTTTTAGTAACTTCAGCTTGCAGATCCTTCTTAAAACTCTCTGATAATCTTTGAATCAAAAAACATAAAAACAAAAAAGTCTCGTAAGCAAAAAATAATCAAATAAAAAACTAATGCCATTCAAAGGCAGAAAACCTACTTTAACAATTTTCTTAAGCATAACTGCATCAAATTGTGTGGAAGAAGGCATTGAGCTTTGATCTTGAGAAATTGGCTCTTCCACACTAATAAGCTCGGTATCTTCTTGAACAGGAATAAATGGTGACACCTTGATCAACTTATACAACTATAGTATAACAAAAAATAAACATAAGTTTTCAGAACTAAAATAAATAAACAAAAAAATAGCTAGTAATTAGATTAACTTACATTTTCATTATAGAAGTATTTTTTACACAGAGAATCATACTGTGGAGATTTCATTTCTGAATAACATAACATCCGAGGATAACCAGATTCTTGGAAGTTCACAAAATATTTTTTCTAGAAAATAGAAATTACTTCCATAATCCAAACACAAAAGGCAAAAGGAAAGCCAAGTATAGTGTAGCTATCCTTGTCTTTATCTTTGTCTTTCTCTTTCTCATTCTCATTCTCTTTCGGCTTCAAACAACTCTTTAATGATTTTAATAACGTTTCATAAGAAAGAGATCCCCAGTTGAAAGAAGAGCAGAGTTCATCATCGTCTATAATTTTCATAATCTGCTCAGACACATTCCTATTCTTCCGCTTGCCCATCAAAACAAATTCAACAGAATAAATTATTGCCAACTTCACAGCATCATCATCGCTGCCTACAAATGATGCAACTATACCATATGGGTGAATAGTAATAAAATTAAACAAATCACCCAACTCAACTCTATCCTTTCCGTGGAAATAGACGTTCGAAAGCCTATTCTTTTTTTCATATAAACCTTTGATGTCCGGTGAGGAATAACACTTCAAACCAGTAATTATATGAAATGCGTCACGTGTACACTTAATTTCACGGTCAAAAACCTTGAATGTCATCGAATCAGGGTCATTATTTACAATTTCTGAAAGCAATACACAGTGAATAAGTTTACCACAGAACTTCACACTTTGTAATCGGAAAAAGTTTCCGAAAATACATCCCTCAATTCTTCCACTGCCTGTTTGACAAAAAACTTTTGATTGTTTCCTTATACTGTAAATCTCCTTTCCAATAGATCATAAAATTACGCCAAACATCAAACTCGAAGGCACGATCTCCTTCCATTATCACACTACAAAGAAGGAGAAAGAAAATAAAGATTAGGACATACAGTTAATTGGAGGGACTTGGTCCTTAACTTCAAGTTTCAAGTTAAAAAGTTAAGGACAAGCAATCCTTAACTTAAAGTTTCAAGTTGAAAAGTTAAGGACAATAGGTCCTGAACTTCAAAGTGTCCTTAACTTCAAGTTTCAAGTTAAAAAGTTAAGGACATGCAGTCCTTAACTTATAGTTTCATGTTGAAATGTTAAGGACACTTGGTCCTGAACTTCAAGTTTCAAGTTCAAAACTAAAGGACACATGGTCCTTAACTTTGAATTCCAAGTCAAAAGTTAAGGACACTTAGTCCTGAACTTTGACTTACAAGTTCAAAAGTTAAGAACACTTGGTCCTTAACTTAGAGTTACAAGTTAAAGAGGTAAGAATAGGCAGTTCTTAACTTATAGTTTCAAGTTCAAAAGTTAAGGACTCTTGGTCCTTAACTTAGAGTTACAAGTTAAAAAGGTAAGAACATACAGTCGTTAACTTATAGTTTTAAGTTGAAAAGTTAAGGACACTTGGTCCTAAACTTCAACATTCAAGTTCCAAAGTTAAGGACACTTGGTCCTTAACTTCAAGTTTCAAGTTCAAAAGTTAAGGACAGTCAGTCCTTAACTTTAAGTTCCAAGTTCAAAAGTTAATGTCGTTTGGTCCTTATCTTTTATGAACACAATTAACTAAAAATTCATAAACACAGTTAGCTTATGAATTCCTACGACTATTTTTATGAAATGTCCTTACATAATCAAATATATTGATTGAACCACAAACACATTTCACATTTCAATACCAAAAATTTCTGAATAACAGCATCACAAAAATATGCTACTTCTCCGACACTGAATCAACTTATAATGATCATTTTTGAAATTTTACACATACTTGACACAACATTGATCGCGATTGCACATATACAAAAACAAAAATGCATAAAAGAAAAAAAAATTACCAGTTCGATCGTTCGATGCAGAGAAGATGACAGAGAATATGAAGAAGGAGAAAGATTAACTGCAGCTCGTTTGCATGCCAGGATGATACAGATGCTGAGAACACACGAAACTTGCCCTGAAATATTCGCTCTCAAATTTTCCCTCTTCCGAATGAATAAAACAAGGGTTTGGGAATATAAGAATTGAAGAAAGGGTAAAACTATCTTTTTTCTATTAGTAGTGGCTATTTTTGCTGAGCATTATAATTAGCGGATAAAAATTAAAGACCCCCTTAATTAGTGGCTACTACACGCCATTTTTACGATAAATTTTGAGCAAAACAATTGACATTGAATCTGGGATTAGAGGAAAAATATGTATATACAAAATCTAAAATTAAAGAGTATGCACTATTCTGTTTGCTTACAAGTTGAGCATATTTTGGGATTCAAACGAACTTATCTACAACTTTTATACATTATTTCTACACACTTAAATACAATTACAATATCATACAACTTAAATACAATTGTTATACAAGTTTTATACAAAATGTCTTTTGTATATCTTATATTCGATTTATACATAGTAAAAATAAATTGTATACAACTAATTATATGTTATACAACTTATCTATAATTTTCATACATTATTTCTACCCAGTCAAATACAACTACAATAACATACAACTTAAATACAAAATTTATACAATATGTCTTTTGTATATTTTGTATCTGGTTTATACAAAGTAAAAATAAATTTCATACAACTAATTATATATTATATAACTTATCTACAATTTTCATACATTATTTATACTCAGTTATATACAACTACAATATCATACAACTTAAATATAATTTTTATATAATATTATTCAACTTTATATATATATATATATATATATATATATATATATATATATNCAGTATAATCAAAGGTTTTTAATGGTTGTCAATGGTGAAATTGCTGCTCTCTTTTTCTTTGCTTTACATTACTGAAATTAGGGATAGAGAAATAGAGAGAGACGTAGAGAGAATCCCAATTCTTTGCAACAACACCAAATTCAAACAAATAATATTTTTCGAAAATCCAAATTCGAATTAAAGGGAAACAAACGAAATAAAAAGCTAAACTTTTTTTTTTCTGACTTCGAATGTGTAGGTGACCACCTAAATTGTGCAAAATATTGCAATGAACTTACAAAACTTTGAACAACTAATAAATATTTCTGTTGATTGATCTTCAAACCATCAGTTAATGAACTTCAAAGCTTTAAATTTCATAGCATTAAATTGATTCAAAACTTCAAAGCTTTTTAATGGTTGTCAATGGTGGAAATATTGTTCTCTTATGCAAGATAAGTTGGGGGGGGGGGGGGGGGG
>MU674803.1:34245-86444 GCA_026770625.1 Nicotiana glauca
GAGATGTGGAGAGAGAAATGTAGGGGGTGGAAGATACATTAGAGTGATTTTAGGACACTAATTATTATCATTTATTCCCTTAAAATGTACATAAATGGTAATTGGGTATATAAAATGTAATTATAGTAAAACTTGAGTAGGGAGGGTAATATAGTTTCATATAGTGTATAGGAATGTAAAAATCTCTTCTACTTAAAACTAGTTCGAGTTCGTCTGGACTTTTGAACCGGGGCCCAAAGGTCTAATAGAATGGAGCATGTCAGTTAACACAGCCCATATATTTCATACACTGATTTAAGGGAGAAATTCAAAAATAGCCAGATTTACAAGTGGTCATTCAAAAATAGCCACAATTTCAAAAGTAATCGAAATTTAGCCAATTTTCATGTAAAGATACGAAAACACTGTTCAAAATACGAAAAAATACTCCGGTATAATATACCGGTCCAACATAATATACTGGAGATTGGAGCACCGATGCTCCAATCTCCAGTATATTATGCTGGAACTTTCTGCGTATTGGAGTTCTAGCATAATAAATATGCTGGATGTTCATACACAGGTGCACCGATCTCCAGCATATTATCCTGGAACTTTCTGTGTTGCGGTAAAATAGTGGCTATTTTTCAATGACTTTGCAAACGTCGACTATTTTTGAACGACTAATCCTAAAACGGGCTAGCCCGTGCTATTTTTGAACGACTAGTCCGAAAATTGGCTAGCCCGTGCTATTTTTACCTGATTTAAGGGAATTATTTGCACCCGTAGCCATTTTTCACTATTCCATTTAAGTTGTAGCCACTGTTTTGAAATTAATTCAATTGATAGCCAATATTGACAAACTTCAAGCAAAACCCTATTTATTGTCTCTGTGTATTGTGCCGAAGGCAGCTCGGAGTTGGAATTATAGTATTATGGCATATTGATTGATAATGGAAGAATATCAGTTTACTAATTACCAAACATGATTCCTTTTAATTTGGAAGGGGTCTGAAGGGTAACAGGTCGGGGATAATAATTTAGGGATGAGTAGGTTATTTCTCTCAGATGATGCCATGATAGGGTAAATCCCATCAAATAAAGGGTAAAATTAAAACTTTTGCCTTACGATAGGGAAAAACTAAAAAGTATATCGAGAGATAAATTAAATAATATATCAAAGTAGAAAGGTATATCAGACCCTTATCGATTGCCCTGTTGTATCTCTCATCAAATAATGATGGCAAATATTCTACAAAGAACAACTGTCGTTGTGCGTTATCATTGTAAATTTAAAAAATCAAAAGATAATCTGTGCGGTCCTTAATATTATCAAAAATTGGAGTTTATTCATAAAACCAATTAACAAACAAAGTTTATAGAAAATCATCATTGATGTTTTTTTTTAATAGAAAAGTTTTTTTTTTATAAAGTTGAGTTATGCCATAAATGAGATCCCAAAATCAGCTATCTGTGCACTTTGCCCCGATTTAAGGCCATAGTCACTGTTGCTCATATTTTTTTAGGTTCTCTTGTACTATGTAAATGGAAAAAAGGTAATTGCAATTATTTCGTGAACAAAACATATTTTTGTTTTTCTTCTTTTGAAAGGAGACACAATTTCATCTCAAACGACATTTTCAATGTCGCATTAATATGACCAATAAAGAAATAAAATAATAGCATATGAAGAATATTCAGCAAAAAATGAAACTTAAATTTTTAAGGGACTATTTATTTAAGCATATAAAATCAACGAAAAAGGGTTCAAAATGCCCCTAAATTATCGAAAAAGGTTTAAAAAAATCCTTCATCCACCTATTGGGCTAAAATACCTCTCCATCCACCTTTTCGGTTCACTTATGCCCTTTAACTGTTATGTCAATGCTGAATTAAAATTAATCATTATTCTTTTTGTAATTCTTAGAAAAAATATGTTACAAAATATTTTAGATTTTTTACACTAATGCACCAGTACTTCACTAATTTAGTTAGTCTTCATCTTCTTTTTTTGTCAGTTTTTACAAAAAATAATTCAGTTTTTACAAAAAAACATTTTTTTCTCATTTTTTCAATTTCTTTAAAGCATTTTTTATGTAAAAACAGAAAAAAATGTTTTTAATAAAATATTATTCGATTTTTAAAAACTAGAAAAAATATTTTCAACAAAATATTTTCGTTTTTGAAAAACTTTTTTTTTCAGTTTTTTAATAAAATTGAAATATTTTTTATTTAAAAAGAAATTGAAAACGAAAATAAAATAAAATTCTTTAAAAAAACTGAAAAAACATATTTTTTAAAGACGAAAATATTTTATTGAAAATATTTTTTTCCGTTTTTAAAAAACAAAAATATTTTATTACTTGGCCAGACAAACAAGTCAAATTGTGTATGACTTTCCAAAATGCTCTAAATTAACTTTGAGTACCTATATATGTTAAAGAGTATTTTCTTTTCATTTTTTTATATTTATCATTGTGCGATATTATCATCGACTATAAAATTTACAATATTATAAAACTTTCTTAAGGCTATTAGTAGACGCTCACGCAATGATTGTTTAGTGTGTTTTATTGTCATAAAAAGAAGGCTCTATAATACACACAAGTAAGAAAGAGAGACACAACTTTTAATGTGTCTTTTTAAGAAATTAAAAAGGCAAAATAAACCTTTCGTACTTGACGACTTTTATTCAGTACATTCCTAAATTTTATATTGGCCTAACTACCTCCCCTCCTCCCTCCCCCGAACTTGGCAATTTAATAGCTTCGATCCCCTAGATACTGACGTGGCAAAGTGCATGAATACACATGCTTTTAAGGGCATAGAAGGGAAGAAGAAAAAAAAGAATCAGTTTCCAAGTGGGAACTTTTCAAATTTCAGCTATTAATTGCTATATAATCAAATATAATAATTTATTTGTTCCAATTGTATTTCTCCTTGTTTATTTTTCATATACATTGCATATTTTACCTCAACTGTATTTTTTTCCCTCTTTAGATATATTGGTTTTTGTTTTCACTGTGTATTTCTTTTACGGCCTAAATGTCATGATCCGCCACATCATCATGCCACGTAGGTGCCACTTGGCATAAGATTTTGCCATATGGAATGGTTACATAAGTTAAGGACTAGAGCTTGGTGGAATATTCTAGAACTATGGAGAATTTCCTTAGAAATTTTCTAGATATTTATGCACTTGTAGGAAGGTCCTAGAGAAATATAGAGGTTTCCTTAGGAAAACCCTAGAACCTTATAGAATTGTTAGGAAAGTCCTTAGAAGAATCTAGTTGTGTAGAATATTCTAGAGAAGGGACTTAGTTGTAAATATGGAAGGACTTGTAGAACAATTATTATTTACATACTAGCCCCTAGGTGATTAGTATAAATAGGGGGCATTCATTTGTAATTCATCAACCAAGCAAATAATTCAAGTTCTCTCTAATACAAAGCTTCCTTTGGCAATTCTCATATTTTTTAACATCTCTTAGCGATCATGAGTGTAGTAAGGCTGACTTGGCATAGCAAGAGCGTGAGCAGGGTGTACAAGATCGTGAGCGAGTTGCCAAGTGCCGCACGTACGCATAGTTTAAGACTAAGGACGTGACAACGTGGTATCAGAGCAAAGGTTATGACTAAGGAATGTTAGAAAGAATACAAGAGATTGTTAGAAGGAAGTTTTGTGTGGAACCATGGCCAGAATTACCAAGGGCTTGGTACTTGCAGAAGGGATCAAAGCAAAGGTCCCTAAGCGAAAGCAGTATGGTGGTGCACGAGCTGCATGTGAGGTGGCACACTGGCGGAAGCTAAGGGAGCTCCGACAGAGGCCACAATTCGGGAGTATGTGCACGAGTTCACTACCTTAATGCTGCAAATCTCGTCATTGTTCGAGGAAATTCTCTCTTCTACTTCATGGATGGGTTGCAAAGTTGGGCAAAATGGAAATTAAGAAGACATCAAGTAGCCAACGTAAACGGGGCCATCGGAGTAGCCTAGTCACTTGTTGACTTCAAGATGGAGCCTTCCAAGTCCAAAGAAGGCAATGCCGAGAGGGATGAGGGAGATCATGACAGGAAAACGGGAGATGCATAGCCGAGATATACAAGGGTAATGGCAAGGGGCCATCCCATAACGGACAGGGGTCTAAGAGAAACGACAAGGGTAAAAAAAAAATGGTAGGAAGTACGTGCCTAAGATAGGGTGCTACTTCTGCAAAGGGTCACATTGGGCAAGTGAATGCCCAGAGTTGGGGAAGCTTGCAGCAATGATAGGGAACTTTGCTCAAGCACATAAGGGTGACATATGAGAAACTGCAAGGATGGCGAGTTACAAAGTGATGGTATGCTATCGGACTCAAACGATGCACCAAGCAAAAGGTTAAAGTTTTCCAGTAAGGCTGGACCACGGAGGGCAACCAAATAGGGAGTGGAAGCATAGACTGGATGCTTGAGAAGCTACTAGACTTGGTTGAGTCATGGGAAGATGCTGGCCAAGAGCAAGGAAGGGCATCCGATGGGCGGAGGATGGAGGCCATCATTGCTAGCCGTCCAAAGTACAAATGGCGTAAGAAGAACCCAATACCTTGTGAAATGGGAAGGAGAACTACTTCATATGGCATCATGGATAATGGACAAAGATCTCAGGCGACGCCAAGGCGAGGTGCGCGCATATGTGTCGATGCTTTGTGCCGAGGGCGGCACAAAATTGGGTGGGGGAGAGTGTCATGACCCGCCACATCATCATTCCACGTAGGTGCTACTTGGCATATATTTTTTCCATATGGAATGGTTACATAAGTTAGGGACTAGATCTTGGTGGAATATTCTAGAACTATGGAGAATTTCCTTAGAAATATTCTAGATATTTATGCACTTGTAGGAAGGTCCTAGAGAAATATAGAGGTTTCCTTAGGAAGACCCTAGAACGTTATAGAATTGTTAGGAAAGTCCTTAGAAGAATCTAGTTGTGTAGAATATTCTAGAGAAGGGACTTAGTTGTAAATATGGAAGGACTTGTAGAACAATTATTATTTACATACTAGCCCCTAGGTGATTAGTATAAATAGGGGGCATTCATTTGTAATTCATCAACCAAGCAAATAATTCAAGTTCTCTCTAATACAAAGCTTCCTTTAGCAATTCTCATTTTTTTTTACATTTCTTAGCGATCATGAGTGTAGTAAGGCTGACATGGCATAGCAAGAACGTGAGCAGGGTGTGCAAGATCGTGAGCGAGTTGCCAAGTGTCGTACGTACGCTTAGTTTAAGACTAAGGACGTGACATAAATCTATAAAACGTATAAGAAACTCCATTTATTTTAGCTAACGAAAAAGAAGATTTAGCAAAGTAATAGAGTTTGCCAATGTAATTTCTAGAGAAAGAAAAAGATGGTGTATTTCTTCTTTTCATGTAATGACTAAAGAAAAAGATTGTGTATTTTTTCTTTTCATGTAATCAAGGGTGGCCCGTTCATAAAAGAGGTAAAGCAACCGCTTTAGGCCCCATATATATATATATAATGAAATAATACATTGGAAGTTTGCATAAAAAGAGAAAACAAATTTGAGATAGTGAATGCCAATGGGAGGGGCCCACTTCTATTACTCATGGTAATTTATTTTCAAAATAAAATAAAATCTGAAAGTACAATTACATGGCAAGAACCAACATTACTAACTTCTTGGGAATGGAAAGAGTCCCTCTTTAAGAAGGATATATCTTGGAAAAAATCAATTGGGTAGGAATATATTTTTATTGGTTGTAGTACATAAACAAGTACAACTTTTAGTTTAAAGTTTTAACTTTTCTATCACAAGTCACAAATTTTTCAAGCAAAGTGAAAACAAAAACGTGTGCAATATTCCATATTATATTTTTATACTTTGTTCTTCAATTCAAGTCTCTATTTTGCAATAGCCAAAATTATTGTGGAGTTTCAGAGTTTAGTGTATTGATTCAAAAAATATTGGAGTATTTTTTTCGTTCTATTATCATATTTCAAGTCTTACGACAAGCATACTCGAGCAGAAATTTAATTTGATATCAAGTTCCGTTCTTGAACTAGGTTCTATCATTCTATTTTTTTTTATTTTCTCATCTAAAATTTAATATTTTTCTATTTAGTTCAATTTTAGATTATTTTTTAGAAGATGAGTATGTCAAATAGAAAGTATGAATCTGGTTATGAAAAACTCAAGAAAAGAAGAAGAATTCAAAATCTAATACAATCTCAAAAAGTGCTCTTGATAAATTTTTTGTAACGACCCGGCCGGTCGTTTTTGGAATTCACATCCCGATCCCTTATTAACTGCTTTTTCTAAGTTCATTTCTGCTATTTTGATTTGCCGGGACGTTCGGTATTAGGATTCGGAGTATTTTGGGACACTTAGTCCCTAAATAAGAGTTTAAACGTTAAAAATGGTTTATTTTTGGAACAGTGTGAAGACGACCTCGGAATGGAAATTCGATGGTTCCGTTAGCTCTGGTAGGTGATTTCGGGGTTGGGAGCCTGTTCGGAATGTTATTTGGAGGTCCGTAGCTCTTTTAGGCTTAAAATGCCGAAGTTTGAATTTTTGAAGTTTCCGGTCCGATAGTGAATTTTTGATTCGAGGGTCGGATTTAAATTCTGGAAGTTGCTGTAGCTCCGTCATATCATTTGGGATGTGTGTGCAAAATTTTTGGTCATTCGGACGAGGTTTGGTTAGGTTTTTGATCGAAAGCGTATTTGGTTAGAATTTGAAGTTCTTAGGCTTGAATCCTTGATTTAATCGGGTTTTCGGAGTTGTTTGAGGTATTTTGAGGATTGGTATTAGTTCAAATAAGGTATTAGGTGGTATTGGTATTTTTGGTTGGGGTCCCGGGGGTCCCGGAATGATTTCGTATGCTCAACGGTTTAGTTTTAGAAGTTATAAGGAAAATTGCAGCAGGCTTCTGTTGTTTCCGCTTCTGCTGTTTGGGAACCGCAGAAGCGGCGACGCAAAAGCGGCCTTTGCGCCGTAGAAGCGGTTTAGTACCTCTTCCTTTGAGACCGCAGAAGCGGTCAGTTATCCGCATAAGCGGAGCCGCAGAAGCGGTTTGTTAATCGCAGAAGCGATTCTTTGGCATCCCCTCAAAGACCGCAGAAGCGGCCTTTTTCCCGCAGAAGTGGGACCGCTGAAGCGGTCATGTGTCCGCAGAAGCGAAATTGTCCCCTTTAATGAGAAACCACAGAAGCGTTTATTTTTTCGCTTAAGCGGGACCGCAGAAGCGGTCCCTTGTCCGCAGAAGCGGAAATACCTGGGCAGAAATAGGAAAATATCGAGGGTTTAATTTCATAAGTGTGAAAATCAATTTTGAGCTCGGGCAAGGGCGATTCTGAGAGGATTTTGAAGAGGAGATTATTGGGTAACATTTCTATGATCCTTTCTAGTTATATTCCATCATTTAGTAGTTAAATCCACCTTTTAAATTCGAATTAAGGTCGTGGACAGGATAGTTCTTTTCATATACCTTCAATTGTCTGGACGCATAGGCCATCACCCTACCGTCCTGCATCAACACCGCTCCAAGTCCAACCCGTGAGGCATCACAATAAACTGTATAAGACCCCGAACCTGTAGGCAGCATCAAGATTGGGGCTGAAGTCAAAGCTGTCTTGAGTTTTTGGAAGCTCGCCTCACACTCCTCTATCCACTGAAATGGGGCACCCTTTTGGGTCAATCTAGTCATAAGGTCCAAAATCGATGAAAACCCCTCCACAAAGCGACGGTAATAACCCGCCAAGCCAAGGAAACTGCGAATCTCTGTAGCTAAGGAGGGCCTGGGCCAACTCTGCACGGCCTCCACCTTCCTCAGATCCACCCGAATGCCCTCACTCGATACCACGTGGCCTAGGAATGCCACAGAACTCAACCAAAACTCACATTTTGAGAACTTTGCATATAATTTCTTCTCTCTCAAGGTCTAAAGCACTGTCCTCAGGTGCTGCTCATGATCTTCCCTACTCCGAGAATATACCAGAATATCATCAATAAAAACAATAATGAAGGAGTCAAGGTATGGTGTGAACACACTGTGCATCAAATGCATAAAAGCTGGTGGGGCATTAGTCAGACCAAATGACATAACAAGGAACTCGTAATGACCATACCGAGTCCTGAAGGCAGTCTTCAGGATATCTGGCTCCCGAATCTTTAACTGATGGTAACCTAAGCGCACGTCAATCTTGGAAAACACCTGTGCGCCCTGAAGCTGGTCAAACAGATTATCAATACGAGGCAAAGGATAATGGTTCTTTACTGTAACTTTGTTTAACTGACGATAATCAATGCACATGTGCATAGAACCATACTTCTTCTTCACAAACAATACAGGAGCACCCCACGGTGAAACACTGGGTCGAATAAAACCCTTACCAAGCAATTCCTGCAATTGGTCCTTCAACTCAGGAGGAGCCATGCGATACGGAGGAATGGAAATGGGCTGAGTGCCCAGGAATAGATCAATGCCAAAATCAATATCTCTATCGGGCGGCATACCCGGAAGATCAGCTGGAAACACATCGGGATAATCCCGTACCACTGGAACTAAATCAACAGAAGGGGTATCAACACTGACATCTCTCATATAAGCTAAATACGCGGCACACCCCTTCTCAACCATACGCTGAGCCTTAAGGAAAGAGATAACTCTACTGAGAGTGTGATCTAAAGTACCACTCCACTCAATACGTGGAATACCTGGCATAGCCAGCGTCACGATCTTGGCATGACAATCAAGAATAGCATGATGGGGCGACAACCAGTCCATGCCCAGAATAATATCAAAGTCAACCATACCAAGTAACAATAAATTCGCGCTGGTCTCAAAACCACAAATAGTTACCAAACATGACCGATAAACGCGGTCCACAACAAGAGAATCTCCCACGGGAGTAGAAACATAAACGGGGGCACTCAAAGAATCCCGAGGCACACCCAAATGCGGAGCAAAGTAAGAAGACACATAAGAATAAGTAGAGCCTGGATCGAATAGAACCGATGCCTCTCTGTGAAAAACCAGTATAATACCTGTGATGACGGAATCGGAGGCAACAGCCTCAGTGCAAGCAGGAATACAATAATATTTGGCCCGAACCCTCTCGCGAGGGCAACCTCTATCTCCCCGGCCTCTGCCCCTGGCTGGCTGGGCAGGTGGGGCAGCAGCTGGAGCTATGATCATAGCTTGAGAACTCTGAGGAGCCCGCTACGGTTGAGCAGTTTGTGAAGATGCACCCCTACCAAGTTTGGGACAGTCCCTAACCATATGACGTGTATTGCAACACTCAAAACAAGCTCTGGGAGGATGCAGTGGCTATGACTGGCTGGGGCTAGGCCTGCTGGACTGGCCTCTGGAAGTACCCCGCGCAGGAGGCGCGCTAGAAACTGGAGACGCATAATAAGGCTCCTAAGATACAGGCGGAGCTGGAGTACTGCCGGCTACTGGTAAAGCTGAATGTACAGGGTGGCCAGAATAACCTCTACCATAACGACCTGCTGATGGGGTATGGGCACCAGAGTAATGACCCGACTCTCGAGACCTCTTGGCCTCCCTCTCCCCTCGCTCCCTGGCGAGCATAACCTCAATCCTCCTAGCAATGCTCACTACCTGCTGGTAAGGAATATCCATCTCCAACTCTCGAGCTATGCTGGACCTAATGGGTGGGATAAGGCCCTCGATGAACCTGCAAACTCTCTCCCGAACTGTGGCAACCAAGGCCGATGCATGCGTGGACAACCTGGTATAACGGATGGCACACTATGAAACTGTCATAGCACCCTGGCACAAGTGCTCAAAATCCGTACGCCATGAATCCCTGAGGCTCTGGGGAACAAAATATCTCATAAACATGTCTGAGAACTGGGTCCAAGTCAGTAAAGCAGCCTCGACTGGACTGTCTAACTCATAAGTACGCCACCAATCATAGGTGGCTCCCCGAAGCTGAAAGGCAGTGAAAGAAACCCTGCTAGACTCCACTATGCCCATAGTGCGAAGGATACGATAACACTCCTCCAAAAATCCCAAGGCATCATCTAATGCTAAGCCACTAAACACTGGGGGATGATATTTCTTGAACCTCTTTAGTCTACGCTGCTCGTCCTCTGAAGCAGATGACCCATCCCCGGGCTGTACTGGTGCTGCAGGCAGTGCAGGAATAATCTCCGTAGCCTTATCAACCTGCACTCATTGCTCGGGAGTGCAGACGGCGGGAGTCTGTGCTCCTCTCCCGGCCTGAGATGTGGTTGCAGTAAGGGGAAGTAACCCGGCCTGAGCCAAGGTGGTGTACATGCTCATGAATTGAGCCAGTGTCTCCTGGAGCGCTGGAGTAGTAGTGGCAGTAGTAGGTGTGCCAGGTGCCTGAGCTCCAGCTGAATCTGCTGGTGGTAACTCAGCGACAGTTCGCGCAGGTGCTCTGGCTGCACCGCGTGCGCGTCCTCAACCTATACCCCGGCCTCGGCCTCGGCCTCGGCCCCGGCCTCTGACGGCGGCAGCAGGGGGCGCGTGTGCCTGGTCATCTCGTGTAGCACGTGTCCTCACCATCTGTGAGAGAATAGCAGACATAAGTTTAGAATTGATGTCAAAATATCGCACGACAAAGAATTCAATTGAAATGAATATTTTTCCTAAACAGTTACATAGCCTCTCATAGATAAATACAAACGTCTTCGTACCGATCAGCGAGACTCTAATAAATCGGCCTGTGTTCCGTGACTCCTATGAACCTAGAGCTCTGATACCAACTTTTCACGACCCTAGTTCACCAACCGTGAACATGTCATGGCAGCACCTGGTCCCCATGACCAAGTAGGCCTATTATTGACGAAATATAATAATTGCGGAAAAATAGAGAAAATCAAATTAAATATCTAAAGGAAACTGTACTGAATGTCGTTCGACATGTACAGCTCTATAACACAAATCTAAAACAATTTCCAAAACCTGGAAACTCACGAGCAACACAAGCTACAGAAGTCTATAGTATGGCTCCAAAACTCCAGAATATCTAACAACCGAAAGAGAGAAAAACTAAGTACTAAAGATAGAGTAAGAGGGAGACTCGTTCGTCTGCGGATGCAGCAGATCTACATCGAAGTCTTCAAAATCCTCCCGCCTCACTGATAGTGCGCCTGAGTAGAGGTACCTGGATGATCTGCACATGAAAAACATGCGCAGGAAGGGCATGAGTACACCACAACGGTACTCAGTAACTGCCAAGCCTAACCTCGGTTGGGTAGTGACGAGGAAGGTCAGGGCCCTACTGAAGCAAAAATATAACAATAGCAATAATTAACAGTGTGGAAATCTGACAGAAATAATAAATACAGCAGTGTAATAAGGCAAGTCAACGAGGCAACAATAACTACAAAGATAGAGTAAAACACAGAGTAAACACAGCTCAACGTCAAAGATACCAATGAGGATCTCCCAGGATACCGTCTTGTAGCCCTTTCCTCAACTGTCCAGTGGATCTCCCAAGATACCGTCCCGTAGTCCAACTCACGTACCAATACCTAAGGATCTCCTGGGATACCGTCCCGTAGTCCAATCATCAATGTGCAGGGGGATCTCCTGGGATACCGTCCCGTAATCCCAAAGTAAAAGTGCAGGGGGATCTCCCGGGAATCAAACCCGTAGTCCCAAAGTAAAAAACAAGGGGGGAGCTACCGGAATCCCACATCTGTAGTCCCAATGCAAATGCGCAATCACAGCCAGAAACAAACCAAGGAATAAGGTACGAAAGACAAACACAGATAGAACTAGCCTAGCATGCTTCACGTAGTGCAGTCAAAATAATTTAAGCAAGTAGGCAGTGAAATCAGCTAAACATGCTTTTCCTAGTCTAGCACAAGTCATAACTCTAAATAGAACAAGGCAAATAAGGATAAGAACCAAGTTTCCATAGCTTGAGTAAAAATCGGGACTTCATCAATCGGCTCAAGTACGTGCTCGTCACCTCACGCACAAGGCACTCAAATATCAAGTAAAATCCTAAGCGGAAAGGTCCCCCACACAAGGTTAGACAAGCCACTTACCTCGAACTGACTCAATATCAATAGGGACCATGCCTTTGCCACGAGTATCCGACTCCAAATGGCCCAAATCTATTCAATTCAATTACACATTGTAAATAATATTGCAAACAACTAATTCTACTATTAAATTTAAAGCTAGGGCACAAAAATAGGTAAAATGACCAAAATTCCCCTCCATCCAACGTCTCGGAATCGAATAGTTTTCACGTTTTCAGAACCCTCGTACTCTCACGAATCTAACCATATAAAAACTCCAAAATCGGAGGTCAAATGCCCACTCAAAATTCAATAGTTTAGCCAATGAAGTTTTACCCCAAATTACTAAGTTTTTTGACCCTAAATTCGAATTCCAATGATGTATTTAACTATAAAATGATGTAATATAATGAAAATGGATCAAAGAAACATTACCCAATGATTTTCTCTTCAAAACCCACTCAAAATCGCCTTCTCCCGAGCTCTCAATCGATTTTTCAAACTTATGAAATTAAACCCTCGAAATTGCTATTTCTGAACAGTCATTTCCGCTTCTGCAGACAAGGGACCGCTTCTGCGGAAAACCAACCGCTTCTGCAGTTTTCACTAAAAGGGGCAGGGTCGCATCTGCGATAGCTGGGCCGCTTCTGTGGCTCCGCTTTTATGGAAATGGCACCGCTTCTGCGGCTCCTGAGGAAAGGGGAAACAAGCCGCTTCTGTGACCAAATAGCCGCTTCTATGGCGCCGCATCTGCGGTTCCTAAGCCACAAATGCGCAAATACTAGAAAAGAGACATTCAGCTGCTGCAATAACTTTAAAATTCCTCCGTTAACCATCCGAAATCATCCCGAGGCCTCCGGGACCTCAACCAAAAGCACCAATACCACCTGATACCTTATTCAAACTCGTACCAACCTTGAAAACACCTAGAAAAACACCAAAAACCCGAATTAATCAAAGATTCAAGCCTAAGAATTTCAAGTTCCAACAAAACACACTTTCGATCAAAAGCCTAACCAAAACACGTCCGATTGACCTGAAATTTTGCACACACATCCCAAATGACATGACTGAGCTACTACAACTTCCGGAATTTCATTCCGGCCCTCGGATCAAAAACTCACTATCGGACCGGAAACTTCAAAAATACAAACTTCGGCATTGTAAGCCTAAATGAGCTACGGACCTCCAAAATACATTTCGAACATGCACCCAACCCCAAAATCACTTAACGGAGATAACAGAACCATCGGATTTCCATTCTGAGGTCGTCTTCACACTGTTCCGATTTCGAACCATTTTTCAACTCTTAAGCTCTCATTTAGGGACTAAGTGTCCCAAAATACTCCGTAACCCAACACCGAACGTCCCGGCAAACCAAAATAGCATAAATGAAATTGGGGAAGTAGTTAATGGGGGAACGGGGCGTAAATTCCAAAAATGACCGGCCGGGTCGTTACAACCTTGTATAAATATATCACCTTGGAGTAGTTTCCCCTTGCAGAGTTAGACAAGAGACTTACTTTAATTCGGCCAACTCAATACTCAATTTAGCTTTTCCTTTACCAATTCACCACTGCTCGGCTCAATCTAGCCAAACACGACTTAAATACATCAAACAATGCTAGAGAAAATAATTCCAACTAACAAAGCAATGATCCTAATACAACTTGTAAAAAGTCAACAAAAATCAACTCCTCAGGTCCGCACATCGAAATCCGATAAAATTTACAAAATTCGAACAACCATTCTGATACGAGTTCAACCATTCCAACATTATCAAATTCCGATACCGATTCATCCTTCAAATAATCATTTTAAGTTTTGAAAGATTTTACAATTTTCCTCAAATTTTCCTTTAGATTCTCATGAATTTTGATGTTAATCTAAGGCATCATCACAAAATATAATTGAAAATTTGTTAGAGGAACTTACCGAATGATTTGATACAAAAAATCCTCTCTCAAAATCGCCCATTCTAAGACCTAGGGTTCAAATATGATAAATGACGCAAAAACCCAAATTACACAGCTGAAAACAAGCTGCAGATGTCGCATTAGCAATCCAGGGTTTGCAATTGCAAACCCTCGCAAAAGCGAAGAAGCCTTTGAAATTGCGAACAAGAATAGGGATGGAATAGGTCGCATTTGCGACAAAATGTTTGCACTTACGAATTGGGCATCGGAATTGCGATAGAGATGTGCGCAATTGCGACCACACCAGAAACCAGCAGTGTCCCCGACACGGAAATGAGCATAACTCCCTCATACAATGTCCAAATTCGACGATTCTTTTTGCTATGGCTTCGTAATTATGATCGGATCTAATGGTTCAATAAAAACTAAATTTTGAGCTCATTTGCTTAATGTGGTACCATTTATGCTTGAAGAAATAACGGCGAAGCATAAAAAAACAAGCTCAAACTAAATAACCTCTCTCATGTGATTAAAACACCGAAATAACCTCTAGAATTATGAATTGGATGCCAAAAGCACATGAAAATGACAATGAACTTCAAAAACTTCTAGAATCTCAACCTAGCGTATGAACCATATCAAACAACTCCAAATGACACCAAATTTTGTAGGAAAATCCCAAATGACCCAACGGAGATATTCCAACTCTTGGAATTGCATTCCGTCTCAGATATCACCAACGTCAAGTCTTGGTCAAACCTCCCAGCCTTCCAAACTTCAACTTTTCCAACTTCCGCTGAAATGCTCCAAATTACCCTACGGACATCCAAATCCAAATTCGGACGCCTGCCTAACACCAAAATCACCATATGGAGCTATTCCTAGGCTCAGAATCCCAACCGGACATCAAAAACATTGATATTTACTTCAACCCAAATTTAGAAATCCTTCCAAAATGCCAACTTTTCACAATAGGCACCGAAACACTCCTGTGTCATCCAAAATCCGATCCAGACGTATGCCTTATTCCAAAATCATCATACAAACCTATTGGAATTTTTAAATCCTAATTCCAAGGTCGTTTATTGAAAAATCATACCTTAGTAAATTCTCCTAACTTAAAGCTTTTGAAATGAGAATTTTCTCTCTAAATCAACTCTGAACTTCCCGAAACTGAATTCCGACCACATATACAAGTCATAATACCTGAAGTGAAGATACTCATAGCCCCAAACTGCCAAACAATGCGCTATAGCTCAAAATAACCAGTTGGGTCGTTACATTCTCTCCCACTTAAACATCCGCTCTTTCTTGAACGTGCTAAGAACTATCCTGTAGTTGTTCGAAAACTATTTAACCTCTTGAGAACTTACCCATGCTACCACAACCCAATTTAGCACACTGGCTCAAACCAGTCTAAAGATCCTCCCTTCTATTTAGTCAAATAAGCCTTAGAGCCAAATTCCAACATCCGAAATCCCCCACCAGGCCTGTTTCCAACATACAAACATGTCAATCACTACATACTGCACCAAACACGATCATATATCCTTAATGGATTCATACCATGGACCGTGTAACTCATTTGACCAAGGCAAATCTTTCCCAAGCACAATAGCTAAAATTTCCACAAACCCGAAGCTCGTAGTATACCTCATGACCAATATAAGTCTTGATTCAACTACCGCAATGCTGCCTTAACAAAAAAGATGTGTATAACTCATAACAACCTACCAAATCACAATTCATGGAGTCTCTCCTCTTAACAAGAACCATTACCTTAATCTGGACTGAATAACGATACTTACTCTTTAATTTGCCTTATATAAATCTGACCGCACTGATCCCAAGTCCAATAATCTCGTCTCACCCAGTACATGTCGTTCTGAAAATAAGCCACCACAAACACTATCTAAGATCTCATATGATGCCATGAGACAACAAGCCACAACTTGAAAATGATACGTAAGGAAACGAACTCTGGAACGAACTACTCAACCCACGTAACTGATTAAACCACAAAAAATATGTTATGAATCTTCCCCGGAAAGTGAGAAACAAAACACACAAGAACAAATATGGGGAACTGTAAACATCACGTTGTTGCTGACTGCAATTTGATCCACACATGATACAGTGGCGGCTGTTGACACCTAATTTTTTCCTATATATTTTTTAATATGCAAAATATCTTAAAAATAATATATGTATGCATATATAAGTATGCCTAAAAATTTTATTATTTTTTAAGGTTTTTAAATTAATTTATTCTCCCATTTTTTTCCATAAAAACACAATAATAATTTCCAAAATTATTATTTTTGGTAATTAATTTAGTGGTCTTTCACATTTACTCCAACTATAGCTAAGGTGATTTTTTGCATATTTTTTAAAAATTTATTTAATATTTTTTAACAATAAAGTGCATAATTGCAATATTAGCCTTTTAAGATTTAATTGTGTTTTATATTCATAAAATTAAGTCCTGTATTTTTAAATTGCTAATTATATGCTATGAATAATTTTTGTTCTTTCAATCTATTTCTAAAAATTAATTTACTATTTTTTTATAATTTTAAAAAAGAAAAATTGGCTATTTAAAATCTAGCCCAATTGCATTTAAATTATAGCCTGAATTCTATCCCAATTTAAACCCAATTCCCAACCTAATTACACCTATCGGAACAGGATCAAACCCATTCTCATAAGCCAACCCACGTGCCCTTTTAATCTACGTAGTTGATCATTAAGATCAACGGCCACTATCACCCCTTCCATAATTAAACCAAAAGACCCCTAAATCTATCTCATTTCTCACCTACTGCCGCCCTTGAATCCCCCTTCTCTCTCAACTCTCTCTGAAAACTCTCATGAACACTAGCCGCCGCCCTCTCACCCCACACTAATACCTGCCTAATCCATGGCCTTCTGTGGCCATTTGAGGCATGTACCAGCCTTCCATGGCTCATATGTGCTTGGTTCTATGGTTTCAAGACTAGACCTCGAAGGATTCTGGTCCAGTCCTTGCTCGACGATTGTTCATGGCCTTTCTCCGGCCATCCGCGACTTTTTCCGGCCATTCATGGCCTTTCAAGGCAGGTCCTTAACCTTTTTTGGTTAGATTGTTAACTTTCAAGAACTTTCTCATTTCTTTTGGGTTTTTCTGAAACCCTAATCTCTAAGACCTTTCGATTTCTTTTAGATCTACTTTAGATCCATACTTTTTATGAGTGTTTTAAGTTTTTTCTTGAATTTTTTTTCAAAAACGGCCCTTCATCTTCTCCGATTAGGGTTTTCCTTTAAATTTTCTTTTCAAAGATCTCTTATTTTAACGTGTTTGTGATTTTTGCTAAGTTTTGCTCATGGTGTTCTGCTACCTGTTTCAGCATGCTAGAACCCTAGTTCTTTTGTGGTCTCATTCGAGTTTTGAAACTATTTCTTAGATGTGTGCTTGTCTAATTTATTTGTTTATCATCTTTTAAAACTCGATTGTTGTTAAAAAACTAGTTCCTTTTTTGGTCTCATTCAAATTCTGAAACTGTTTGTGTGAATGTATACTTGACTCAAATGAAGGTTCCTTGTTTCAGACTCTTTATGTGACTTATCTGATTCTGAGTTTTACTATTTTTTTACTCGACTTTTGTTGAAACCCTAACTTCTCAAAGGTTTCCTCACCTGCTAATGTGAGACCTTTACATACCTCTGATTCCTTTTACCTGATGTTATGTTTTCTTCACCATCGATTTTATGTGACTTGACCACTATGCCTCGAATGTTTGCTATTTACGAAATCCTATGCTTATTTCTGCTACTATTGTATGTTGCTTCTTGTGCCAATGTGTTTGGACTCGCATGACTGATGTTTTATTCACTCTATTTATATACTGAAGTGCAGAAGCATGTTCCTTCCTTGATTGATCTCGATCTTGTGACTGATTGCAAAAGCTTTTCTTATATGAGCCTTGATTTCACTCGCCCGTTTAAAAAATTAATTGATTCTTTTACCTTTACTTTGATGTTTTATCTTGCTGATTTGTTTCCCAAAATAGGTATATTTTTGAACTCAGACTTGATTGTTCAGTGCATGCTTTTACTGCTCCTTATATGGCAATAATCAGCGTGTTTTCAAACTGATTTTCTTCCCTTAATTAGACCTGCTTCTACCCGTTAAATAGTGATTCCTTAATTAAAGGGGAATCACTTGTAATTTATTCTGACTGGTGATTGTTTCTATATTTGTGTTAAAACTTTAGTTATTACCTTATTCCTCACTTGTTTTCAAAACTATAAATAGTCCACCTTCTTTTCTTTCAAAAACACGGACAAACTACCTAAGTTCAGAACACACACTTCACTAAAACTCTCTCTTTTCTCTGTTGCTATTAGTGCTTTGTCTTGTCGGCTTAAAGCCAAGGCTAGGTTGTGGAGATTTGCTTGCTTTTCTTTCTGTTCTTTGCTTTTTGCTTGTATGTCCTAGTTAATCTTCAAGCATCAACAACAATGCATCTCCCTACTTATGTTATGCAATCAAGTTATATTACTGAGCATGCTGTAATCTGCTCCCCCCATTCTAAGTTAATGTTTTCCCTTATGCATGTACAATGTCAGTCTTGTTATATGATTTGCTGAATTATGAATCCCAAACCCCTATATCCCCCTACGTGCTTGTGTTTTCTAGTTGTTTTGTGGGCATGCCAGCATCATCTATTGTTGTGCATGTCTCAAACCTGAACCCTTTTATGCAATTACTAGTTCTGTGCAATTTAAGTTTTACCACTACTGTTTTCAAATCACCCTTACCCATTACTATTCTCAACCCAGTTTTAAATAAGATCTCTGTTTCTGCACTATATTCCTAGAGCCTAAGTTCTGCCCCTCTTGTGTGAGTCTTGCCTTGGGACCCTTGAGCTCCCTCTGAACTTGGACACATAAGGGCTGGCCTTTTCACACTACACTCACTCTCTATCTGGTTATGCAAACTTGGGTGCAAGCACTGCCCGGGGTTCCTTGAGACCCTTAAGTAACTTTGAGACACCTAGGTCTGAGAAAGGCTTTGAAACAAGTGGCATTTGAAGTGTTTTGTTCCATAACTCAAAGAGGAAGTCAGAGTTAGGCTTCCTTCGGTTTTAATTTCTTATTTTTTTTTTTGTATTTCTCTTGTAATTCAGCATTTGGTCTGTAATAATTTATAATGAATATTGGGGTTGGCTAGTGAAAAGAGATGGGTAATTATGCATGTTTTAAAGGGTAGATATCCTGCCTATAGGATTTATTTTGCATGTCCACTTCTGCAGTTAGACATCCTGGCCTATAGGGTCTGTTATTTCAAATTCTGCATGCTTTAATTCTACACTTAGATATCCTGCCTATATTATCTGATTAATAAAGCTCTGCATGTTCATCTCCACACTTAGAAATCATGCTTATAGGAGCTAATGGCTATAATCAGACGCCATATTTACTAGGTTAAAATCAGACTCCAAAATTAGATACTATGCCTAGAGGTTAAAACCTACCTTTAATACTAGATACCGTGTCTGTATGGATTAAAATCAACAACAATAAGGATGATGTCTATAGGATCTAAAACCATTTTTTTAAAATATCAATCTGATTCGTACTGTTTGAATTAGTTTAAACAACCTCCTCTTAATGCAGTTTAGAAAGCATGCCTATAGGATCTCAATTGCTCGTTTTAAACTGTTACTACTTTGTTATTTTTTTAAAATCAGTAATGGACATCATGCTTATAGGATATCATCAATATACACTTAGGCAAGCCTTAGGTGATAATGATAAAATTGAATCCGCCTTTGTTTAATTAGCAACTTCTACAACCAGCAGGCATGCCTGATTCAGACTTCTTATCTGAGTTATGTAATAAAATCGTCTGTTCTTTAAGTCATGCTATTTATGTGTTTTACTTGAGGAGGTATATCTGAGCCTCTTAGTTGTTTACATATTTCCCCTTTAAATGCAGTCCTACGTGTTTTTGTATGCCGCCTTAGCCTTTTTACCTTTAAACCTAAGAGTCAGCCTAAAGTCCTCCCTCTTATAGAAATAGTAGTCCTAAATTCCTTCGGGACTAATAGGAATGAGACGGGTAATAGAATGCAATAGAGGTTGAGACCAATCCGTGCTTTAATACATTAACAGGGCAGGAAGGGTAGATATGGATATGATGACCAGTGTGCTAATACCACGTGTAGCCCCTCTTTTGTGGAGTGATTATCGGGTATTGCATTGGTATGATCCATATTACAAATAAACCTAGGACCCTTTTGTATTCGTCAGTATGTTTAGTTATAAATCTTTCAAAACTTTGTTTTATTTTTATCATTCCCAAACACTTATGTATTCAAAATCTCCTCTTATTTGAGCCTTATTTGTTTACTTGCTAATTGCACAAATTCACAAAGAACTATCTGGCCGGGAACCACACTAGTGGATCCTGAGGGGTGCCTAACACCTTCCCTTTGGGGGCGCGACAGCATGACGACTCTGCTGGGAATTTTTAGGCTTTTACCATTTCAGATTATTCTTGTGAATTTGTACCTCTCTCTATGTGTAATTAGCTGTTTAAATCCTTTCAGCATTTAATTTCTTCTTTAGAAGCAAAACTAACATATCTTCCTTATTTTCTTTCCTTTGTTGCTTTAAATTATGAAACTATTGTATTTATCGCTTTCTTAATGTGCAAATATATGTCAACATGCTTTTAATTATTGCATAATCATGCTCAACATCATACTCCACTCGTGCCAAAACAAATACTATAGAAAAGCTTACAATGAGTGGTTGTGCTCTTTTTATATCATTACCCCCTAAATTCAGAAAGGCATATTTGCGTAAAACTAGTCGATCAGCAGTGCAGTCGACAGTTCTGAGCCTTCCCCTTGAGTTGTCTGCTCATGGGTACCAGTCTAAAACCCCATAGAAACCTTACTCTGTTTAAATTGTACATGCATCATGGTCAAACCTAGCTAGGTCAGTTATGTTGTCCGCATAGTGATCCTTTAAGATAGCCTTGTCCAAAGTACATTGGGTTTTCCTAAACCCAAAATGGACGTCGTCATGTTTTGTGCATTTATTTAGAGAACTAGATTGCTTCATTCTAATCGTTGATATTAAATAGTCGAGCCTAGGGGTAAGGGCTTTACCTTATTTGTCTTGCAGAAATATGAGGCCCGAGATCCCCAGGTTCGGAATGGTTAACATACCCACACTTTTGCTAGACTGGTTTAGGAGTCTTCCATTGAATGACCATATCGATTAATGGAAAGAAAGGGCTATCAAGGCCAGTAAAAAGCTAGATTATCTGGAATATAGCCTATTAGAATTAGAAGGAAAAATGAGGAAAAGAGTCAATTACTGCCAGAACGCTGAGGGAAACGAAGAAGGACATCTGGCGAAGTCATTCTTACTAACAAGCCTATGTGAGCTGGAAGATCTGATCAACGAGAACATTCAACCCGAGGAATGTCCTTCTGGGACCAAATAGATAGGAGTTTATATTTTCTCTTCATAAATGTAATAAGGCCAATGCCCATTAGTGATTTTTATTTCTTGCTTATTTAGTGTCATTTTAGGATTCGTCTATTTTTTATCAATAAAATAAGGCATTTAGCATTCCAAGTTTTCCAAATCAATTTATCGCTAGGCCTACCTCGGGCACAACAAGGTTCCTAAATTAGGACACATTTTACATTCCTTCACTATGTATTTAAATATTGCAATACTTTTTATGATCCTCACTAACTTGGTTACCTTTTTGTATTATTTTTGTTATTCCCCTCCCCAAAGGTTAGTTCGTGCACTCTGGCAACATCATCTTATTCCACGAGATCTAGGGACCCTCTACCCAGTCCTCCTCTTAGTCATGTTAAGAACAAGAACAAAGGCAAAATGGAAGATTTGAACCTCAGAAAAGAGAACACAACAACAGAGTCCACTGATGGCCATGGTATTCGGGTTCCCGATGAAAATGTGTCACAACTTGAACAGAAGTTGTTGAAGTTTTAGGAAGAGCTCAATCAGGTTCGGAATCTGGCCAACCTATTATTCACCCTCAGTACCCCAGATACTAACTTCCCCAACGTTCAAAATTCCACAATGCCCCAAAAGTAACCAAATCATCCCACTGCTCAAACAAAGAACCAATGCAGCACTTGCCACACTCCAAATAACATCCCACTACTTAGTCTAGAGCCACAAAACTCCGCAAATGACCATTTCCACACCCACATGCCAGTCCACCACAACAATCCCATCTATGTAGAGACCATGCCACTCTCCACCCAGCCTATATATTTCACACCTGAATCCGATAAAAAGGATCTACTCATCAGGAACTTGGCTGAAGAACTTAAGAAGATGACCAGCCGAATTCAGGGCGTCGAAGGAAGTAAAGGGATCGAAGGGTTGAATTATGAAGACCTATACATACAACCGAATATCAAACTACCAGAGGGGTACAAACCTCCTAAGTTTGAGATATTTGATGGTGCAGGTGATCCAAGGGTCCATCTGAGAACATACTGTTGGTCGAGGTAGGAAAAGATGAAAAGATTCGCATGAAGCAGTTCATGAGGAGTCTGAAAGGAGATGCGTTATCTTGGTACATCTGCCAAGATCCTAAGAAATGGTCGAGCTGGGTAGGTTTGGCATCTGATTTATAGACATGTTCAGATTTAACACAAAGAACGCGCCAGACGTGTTCAATATCCAGAATCTACAGAAGAAGCCCACGGAGACCTTTTGCGAGTATGCTACTCGCTGGAGGTCCGAAGCTGCTAAGGTCAGACCCGCCTTAGAAGAAGAACAAATGAACAAGTTCTTTGTCCGGGCTCAAGACCCGCAATACTATGAACGATTGATGGTGATTGAGAATCATAAATTTTCTGACATTATCAAGTTGGGGGAGCGAATTGAAGAAGGCATTAATAGCGGTATGGTTACAAAATTCGAGGCCTTGCAAGCTATAAATAAGGCCTTGCAGTCTGATGGTGTGTCTAAGAAGAGGGACATAGGGACCGTGATGGTTGCACAAAGGACCAAGTCTCCTCTCAAATACCAAACCTACCCAACATCTCCACTCACATATCAGCCATCCCCAAATTACCAAGCACTCGCCTACCAAGCTCCACCACTAACTTATCAGTCATCTCCACCTCCCACATATCAGCCTACTTCAACCAGATACTCCCAACCGACTCATGTCTACCAAACTTACAATGCCAAACCATCTCATTACCAATCGCCCCACGTACGCCAAATCTTCCCTAGGCCTTGATCTAATTTTTATCGGAGGCCTCTAAAATAATACACAACCATCGCCAAACCCATTGACCAGCTATATGAGGGACTCAAAGCCATCGGTTATGTCACCCCTATACCTGCTACAACCACTGAGAATCCTTCTCAGTGGGTTAACCCAAATAAGTCTTGTGCATAACACTCTGGCATGAAGGGATACACCATCGATGAATGTAGTTCTTTAAAAGACAAGATTCAATCTCTGATTGATAACAAAGTCATTGTAGCAAAGGAATCCACTCCGAATGTCCGCAACAACCCTCTACCAGACCATTAAGGTGGGTATTCACATAATTAAAGTGGAGGATGATTGGGATCCTGAGGGATCCATCAGATTGATCGCAGAAGGCGATGATCCAAAGAAACCAGCAGCTACTCTCAACCCTATCATAGTCCAGATCCAACCAACTGAGGTCACTGAGGTATATGTGTCCATCCCTCTTAAATTTGAAGCAGCAGCATTAGCAAAGGCACCGACATCATTTGAGGTTGCAGTTTTGCCACCCAAAGAACATGTCCTATTTGAAGTAAAGGTGGCCTCACCGATCCCTGTGGCGATGTTGACCATGCCATCATTCCATACAAAAGTTATACCCTGGGATTACACAGTCGAGGCTAGGAGGAAAGGCAAGGTCAGGTTTGAAGAGATTGTTGCAACACAGGGTATGACAAGAACCAGGAGAGTCTATACCCTTGAATACCTAGCTGAGTCCAACAAGTATGCCTCCAACCGGCCACCTATCATTGAGATAGGTCCAGATGACCTTTGGAGGAAAATACAGGCCAAAGAGTATTCGGTCATCGACCAGGTAAACAAAACACCAGCACAGATATCCATCCTCTCACTGCTGCAGAATTACAAGACACACAAAAATGCTCTGTTGAAGGTACTGAGTGAAGCCTACGTACCAAGAAACATCACCGGCGGGGAAATGGTCAATATGGTGGGACAAGTATTAGAAAGCCATAAAATCACCTTCTATGAGGACGAGCTGCCACCTGAAGGGTTGGGTCACAACAAAGCCCTACACATCACCGTGCAATGCAAAGACTATTTCATCACCAGGATCCTGGTCGACGGGGGATCTAGCCTTAACATCTGTCCTTTGGTAACACTCAAGAAGTTAGACAAAGGGCTGCATGAGATAAAAGAAGGAGAAATCAACGTGAAAGCCTTTGATGGGTCTTAGAGGTCCACCATCGGTGAGATTAGCCTGTGTCTGTAGATGGGACTGACCTGGTTCGAGGTTGATTTCCAAGTAATAAATGTGCCAGCATCCTACAACTTGCTGCTAGGATGACCTTGGATTCGTGCTACGGGGGTCGTATCATAAACACTGCATCAGGTAGTAAAGTTAGAGTGGAATCACCAGGAGGTGATCATTTATGGCGATAGTAGCAACCCTATATACAGTCGTCAGACCATGCCAGCGATCGAAGGGAGAAAAAAGCTAGGCAGAGAGACTTACCACCATATCGAGTGGGTCAATAATGTCGATAAAGACAAATATTGGGATAACAAGATCGAGAGTATATTGAATTAGAGTGGGTACGAGCCTGGCAAAGGACTCGGTAAAAACCTCTAAGGAATCGCTAAACCCATAACACTCAAGCAACATGGCACCACTTTCGGCTTAGGGTACGAATACACCTGGGAAGAGTTCAACAACTGGTCGCCACTATGGCGCGGTCCTTACTACCCACTAGAGCAGTCAATACTGCACTTGGAGTAGACCTCCCAACAGGCTGTCGTCGTCTATGGGACAGGCGAAGAAGAAGCGCTCGCAGTAGTGAAAAACTTATTTCTAGAGGACAATGATATGGAATGCCGTGTTATTCTCGAGGAGGAGGGGGAGGAAGGACCTTCCATATAGGATATGAGCAGAGGGGAATGCCTTTTAACTGGACCAGTAGGACAACCATAACCCGACGAGCCTTGGGGTAGCAAGGCTAAAACTAGCACTATTCACTATTTTATTCATTAAACGATTTTCTTTTCACATATTTCAAGTCCCGCAATAAGATCTTCAAAATAATTATTCAATTTATCAAAGCATGTTTAATTTTTTCCAATGAATTAATATTTATTTCTATCTTTTTCCTCCTTACTTTACCAATACAACATTACTATTACTTATGTTGATGAACCAATTACTGTGACATGCAATGAGACAACGCAACAAATGGATATTGATTCAAAGGACGATGATATACCTGACGAGATTGTCAAAGAAGTTGAGAACTTTGAGAACAGACCTAAGTTCAACCTGGACGAGACCGAAATTGTCAACCTGGGAGATTTAAAACACGTCAAGGGAACACGAATCAGCAGTCACCTATCGCCATTGGAGATGTTATCATTCGCTCTACCGGGATATCGTACCACAGTCCACACATCAATCGGGGCGACCCCCTATATGTTGGTTTATGGTACATAAGCCGTCATTCATGCCGAAGTAGAAATTCCTTCCCTAAGGATCATACAGGAAGCTGAGATCAACGACGCGAAATGGGTAAAAAGTCGTTATGAGTAACTAGCTCTTATAGACAAAAAGAGGATGAACGTAGTTTGCCATGGTCAATTCTATCAGAACAGAATGTCCAAAGCCTTCAACAAAAGAGTCAAGCCAAGACAGTTCACACCGGGGTAGCTGGTGTTAAAGAAAATTTTTCTGCTTCAAGATGAAGCCAAAGGGAAGTTCTCTCCCAACTGGTAGGGCCCGTATATGTTTCACCGGGTTTTGACAGGAGGAGCCCTCATACTTGCAGAAATGGATGGAGAAGTTTGACCAAAACCAATTAATTTAGATGCAGTCAGGGGTTACTATGTGTAATCTTTATGTTTTCCCTACACGATGTATTGAACTACGCCTGACCTGATTCCTGTTTAAGAGGTGATACATAGCCAGCCCTATGGGTTCGGTCATAATTCAATAAAATTTTCATTTCCCCCCGAAATTGGACCCTCAAAATTCTAAAGTAATTTCAGCCGATCATTGCAGAAGTAGTAGTCAGAAATGTCAACCCATCAAACTAGGGCAGAATTTTGAGGAGGACTCTCAAAATTCTGTAACAACAGAGGTTGCAATGTCTCGAACCACGTCACAGTCATCGGTTCATCTAAAAACTATTTTAATTATACATCTATGTCATACTTTTACAAAATCATGCATGTCTATTGTTGAAAATGCTTTGTTTAGAAACATTACCCCAATGATACCGATGGTACCACAAGATCAAAATAGAATGAGCCAAGCAAAACCAGCGGGGGATATGAACTAACCTTCCCCTTTACAAAGCTCATGATTTTTCTTTGGATGCAGGCACTAGGATTACGAAATCATTAAGCATAATGTACACTTACAGAGCAAACATTGTTCAAGAACACGATTCTCCGAACCATTGCACTTACCAATATTTGCTATCAGCACGCACCCGTAATATTTCGTATGTCGCAACGCTCCCAGTAATCACCACACCGCAATCTGCTATCAGCTAAGAAAACTCTACTGTCATTTTCTATTTTATTTCTTGCATAAGGCTACCATTCTGCCTTCCAACTTGCATATGGCTACCATTCTGCCTTCCAATTTGCATAAGGCTACCATTCTACCTTCCGAGGTTAAGCTCTACGTCTATCTGCATCCGCATTGTATAAGGCTACCATTCTGCCTTCCAACTTGCATAAGGCTACCATTCTGCCTTTTGAGGTTACGCTCTACCTCTATCTACATTTTCATTGCATAAGGCTACTATTTTGCCTTCCGACTTACATAAGGCTACCATTCTGCTTTCCGAGGTTAAGCTCTACCTCTATCTGCATCTGCATTGCATGAGGCTACTATTCTGCCTTTCAACTTGCATAAGACTACCATTATGTCTTCCGAGGTTAAGCTCTACCTCTATCTGCATCTGCATTGCATAAGGCTACCATTCTGACTTCCAGCTTGCATAAGGCTACCATTTTGCTTTCCGAGGTTAAGCTCTACCTCATACTGCATCTGCATGGCTGAAAGATCACTACATACTACATTGCACGACTAAAAGATCGCCTCATATTGCATTGCACGGCTGGAAGATCGACACATTGCACGGCTGAAAGATCGCCTCATATTGCATTGCATGGCTGAAAGATTGCCACATACTATACCTGCACGGTTGAAAGATCGCCTCATACTATATCTGCATGGCTGAACGATCGCCACATACTACATTTCATGGGCTAAAATATCACAACATACTGCATCTCATGGGCTGAAAGATCACCAAATTACCCAAAGGCGTCATCATTCAGAGGCACCATCTTCATAGCCCGAGAACACCATATCATGGTCTGAGGACCCCCTTTAATCTTTTGCATATCATTGATCAAAGGCATCATGGTTCGGAGGCATCATTCTCATAGCCCGAGAGCATCATTTCATGGCCTGCGAATCCTTTATCGTGCACTTCATGGGCCAGGACGTCATGGTCTAAGGACGTTCATCCTAACCGTCCGAAGACAACATTCATGGTCCGACGGGAAGCTGTATCATGTCTAAATTTACGCACAATATATGCTTGTATTACTAATTTGCAGGTAAAATCGGAAAGTAACAGCTGTCCCGGCAGGAGCCTGCTCCAATGCCCCCAACCACATCAAACCTAACCATTCTCGTAAGCCATTCACTTGCCCAGCCTGAAATATTGCATCCGTTCTTAGAAAATAACCGTCGGCATACTCCGCCAACAGATCCTGAACTACATATGACTTGATTCCTATAAAACCAGGGATATGTAGGCAGCTCAGAAGCTAGGGTGCAGCCTAAACCTTTTCAAACCGTTTCGTTCGATCAAAATTGGCCATCATATCTTTATCCAACAACTATTTGATCCTTCCCGGGTAAAGAGGGGTAGCTGTTGACATCCAATTTTTTTCTATATATTTTTTAACATTCAAAATACCTTCAAAATAGTATATGTATACATATATAACTATGTCCAAATATTTTATTATTTTTCCTTAATTTTTTAAGATTTTTAAATCAATTTATTCCCCTATTTTATCCATAAAAAACCCCATAATAATTTCCAAAATTATTATTTTTGGTAATTCATTTATTAGACTTTCACATTTATGCCAAAATATAGCTAATTTTAAGATTTAATTATGTTTTATATTCATAAAATTAAATCCTCTATTTTTTAATTATTAACTATATTATATGAATCATTTTAGTGCTCTCGGTCTATTTCCAGAAATTAATTTACTATTTTTATAATTTTAAAAAGGAAAAATTGGCTATTTAAAATCTAGCCCAATTGCATTTCAATTAAAGCCTGAATTCTATCCCAATTTAAACCCAACTCCCAACCTAATTACACCCACCGGACCAGGCCCAAACCCATTCTCATAAATCGACCCACCTGCCCTTTTAATCTAGACCGCTGATCATTCAGATCAACGTCCACTATCACCCCTTCCATAATAAAACCCAAAAGACCCCTAAACCTATCTCATTTCTCACCTATCGCCGCCCTTTAATCCTCCTTCTCTCTCAACTCTCTCTGAAAACTCTCATGAACCCTAGCCGCCATCCTCTCACCCCATCCTAATACCTGCCTAATCCATGGCCTTCCGTGGTCATTTGAGGCCTGTACCAGCCTTCCATGGCTTGTGTGTGCTGGGTTCTATGGTTTCACGACCAGACCTCGAAGGAGTTTGGTCCAGTCCTTGCTCGACTATTGTTCATGGCCTTTCTCCGGCCATCCGCGACCTTTTCCGGCCATTCATGGCCTTTCAAGGCAGGTCCTTGACCTTTTTCGGTTATATTGTCAACTTTCAATGCCTTTCTCATTTCTTTTGGGTTTTTCTAAAACCCTAATCTCTAAGACCTTTCGATTTCTTTTAGATCTACTTTAGATCCGTACTTGTTATGAGTGTTTTAAGTGTTTTCTTGAAAGTTTTTCAATTTTCTTTCAAAAACGGCCCTTCATCTTCTCCGATTAGGGTTTTCTTTTAAATTTTCTTTTCAAAGATCTCTAATTTAACGTGTTTGTGATTTTTGCTAAGTTTTGCTCATGGTGTTTTGCTACCTGTTTCAGCATGCTAGAACCCTAGTTCTTTTGTGGTCTCATTCGAGTTTTGAAACTGTTTCTTAGATGTGTGCTTGTCTGATTTATTTGTTTATCATCTTTTAAAACTCGATTATTGTTAAAACCCTAGTTCCTTTTTTGGTCTCATTCGAGTCCTGAAACTGTTTGTGTGAATGTATACTTGACTCAATTGAAGGTTCCTTGTTTCAGACTCTTTATGTGACTTATCTGATTCTGAGTTTTACTATTTTTTTACTCGACTTTTGTTGAAACCCTAACTTCTCAAAGGTTTCCTCACCTGCTACTGTGAGACCTTTACATACCTCTGATTCCTTTTACCTGATGTTATGTTTTCTTCACCGTTGATTCTATGTGACTTGACCATTATGCCTCGAATGTTTGCTATCTACGGTATCCTATGCTTATTTCTGCTACTATTGTATGTTGCTTCTTTTGCCAGTGTGTTTGGCCTCGCATGGCTGATGTTTTATTCAATCTATTTATATACTAAAGTGCAGAAGCATGTTCCTTGCTTGATTGATCTCGATCTTGTGACTGATTGCAAAATCTTTTCTTATATGAGCCATGATTTCACTCGCCCATTTAAAAAATTAATTGATTCTTTTCCCTTTACTGTGATGTTTTACCTTGCTGATTTCTTTCCCAAAATAGGTATATTTTTGTACTCAGACTTGATTGTTCACTGCATTCTTTTACTACCCCTTATATCACAATAATCATCCTGTTTTCAAACTGATTTTCTTCCCTTAATTAAGCCTTCTTCTACCCGTTAAATAGTGATTCCTTAATTAAAGGGGAATCACTTGTGTAATTGATTTTGACTGGTGATTGTTTCTATATTTGTGTTAAAACTTTACTTATTACCTTATTCCTCACCTGTTTTCAAAACTATAAATACCCTACCTTTTTTTCTTTCAAAAACACGGACGAACAACCTAAGTTCAGAACACACACTTCACTAAGACTCTCTCTTTTCTCTGTTGCTATTTGTGCTTTGTCTAGCCGGCTGAAAGCCAAGGCTAGGCTGTGGAGATTTGCTTGCTTTTCTTTCTGTGCTTTGCTTTTTGCTGGTATGTCCTAGTTAATCTTCAAACATCAACAACAACATGGTTCTTCAGCTGTTTCTTTCACTCTTGTATGTCCTTTCTTATGTTTATGCAATCAATTTATATTACCGAGCATGCTGTAATATGCTCCCCCCATTCTAAGTTAATGATTTCCCTTATGTATGTACTCTACCAGTCACTTGTTATATGATTTGCTGAATTATGAATCCCAAACCCCCATATCCACCTACGTATTTGTGTTTTCTAATAGTTTTATGGGCATACCAGCATCTTCTATTGATGTGCATGTCCCAAACCTGACCCCTTTTGTGCAATTACCGGTGCGGTATAATTTAAATTTTACCACTACTATTTTTAAATCACCCTTACCCATTATTATTCTCAACCCAGTTTTAAATCAGATCTCTGTTTCTGCACTATATTCCTAGAGACTAAGTTCTGCCTCTCTTGTGTGAGCCTTGCCTTGGGACCCTTGAGCTCCCTCTTAACTTGGACACATAAGGGATGTCCTTTCCACACTGCACTCACTCTCTGTCTAGTTATGCAAAACTGGGTGTAAGCACTGCCCGGAGTCCCTTGAGACCCTTAGGGAACTTTTACACACCTAGGTCTGAGAAAGGCTTTGAAACAAGTGGCATTTGAGGTGTTTTGTTCCATAACTCAGAGAGGAAGTCAGAATCAGGCTTCCTTCAGTTGTAATTTCTTTTTTTTTTTGTACTTCTACTGTAATTCAGCATTTTGTCTTAATAATTTTAATGAATATTGGAGTTGGCTGGTGAAAAGGGATGGGTAATAATGCATGTTTTAAAGGGTAGATATCATGCCTATAGGATTTGTTCTGCATGTTCACTTCTACACTAAGACATCCTGCCTATAGGGTCTGTTATTTCAAATTCTACATGCTTTAATTCTACACTTAGATGTCCTGCCTATAGGATCTGATTAATAAAGCTCTGCATGTTCATCTTCATACTTAGAAATCATACCTATAGGAGCTAATGGCTATAATGAGACGCCACATTTACTAGGTTAAAATCAGACTCCAAGATTAGATACCATGCCTATATGTTAAAACCAGCCTTTAATAGATACCGTGTTGGTAGGGATTAAAATCAGCAACAATAGGGATGATGTCTATAGGATCTAAAACCATTTTCGTTAAAAAGATCGGTTTGACTCGTACTGTTTGAATTAGTTTAAACAACCTACTCCTAATGCAGTTTAGAAAGCATGCATATAGGATCCCAATTGCTCGTTTTAAATTGTCACTGCTTTGCCATTTTTTTTTAAATCAGTAATGGACATCATGCTTATATGATATCATCAATACACACTTAGGCAAGCCTTAGGTAATAATGATAAAATTGAATCCGCCATTGTTTAATTAGCAACTGCTAGAACTAGCAGGCAGGCCTGATTCAGACTTCTTATATGAGTTATGTAATAAAATTGTCTGCTTCAACAACTAAAACTCCCTTGTCTTGGTCTTTTTATTCTGAACCTAAATGTGTTTTAAGTCATGCTATTTATGTGTACTTGAGGAGGTATATCTGAGCCTCTTAGTTGTTTACATGTTTCCCCTTTAAATGCAGTCCTACGTGTTTTTTTATGTCACCTTAGCCTTTAAACCTAAGAGTCAGCCTAAAGTCCTCCCTCTTATAGGAATATTAGTCCTAAATTTCTCGAGGACTGATGTGTATGGGACGAGTAATAACATGCAATAGAGGTAGAGACCAATCTGCACTTTAATACCTTCACGGGATGGGAAGGGTAGATATGGATATGATGACCGGTGCTCTAATACCACATGTATCCCCTCTTTTGAGGAGTGATTACCGGGTATTGTATTGATGTGATCCATATTACAATTAAACCTAGGACCCTTTTGTATTCGTCAGCATGTTTAGTTATAACTATTTCAAAACTTTGTTTCATTTTTACCATTCCCAAACACTTATGTATTAAAAATCCCCTCTTATTTGAGTCTTATTTGTTTACTTGCTAATTGCACAAATTCACAAAGAACTATTTGGTCGGGAACCACACTAGTGGATCCTGAGGGGTGCCTAACACCTTCCCTTTGGGATAATTTCAAGCCCTTACCATATCTCTGGTTACCAAAAAATATAGTTGTAGTTGAACCCTATAGGTGCCCTAACACACCTTAAAATAGTTGTGACGACTCTTCAAAAATTGCAAAACCCCTTTCCCAAAAGAAAAGAGTTTTTCCTACCAAATGTCATAAACCCGATTTCGCGAGAAAAAAAGGTCGCGACAGTGGCTTGCGACCAGATCCGAACAACATACCCATGACAGCGTGTCACCCGATCTACACATAATAATCTATAATGAAATACTTATCAAGCTAGAAATCTCATGCCTACGGAATACCCAAATGTCAACCATAAACACACCAAGTGCAAAAATATAACCCTGGGGAGATAGATAATGCCATACGCTACAAACCCAAACACAACTAAGGTGCAATGAATGACCTACATCTCGAGAGTTATCTTGCTTATATATCACCACAAACTACATGGGATCACATCACACGTGTGATTAATCAAGCCACATCATAACCCACCTGTTGATACCCAATTTTTTCCTATATTATTTTTAAAAATTCATGTATATCTCCAAAATAATGCATGTGCATCAATCAATATTTTTCCATAATATCTGCATTTTAAAGGATTTTTAATTAATTTATCCTAGTATTTTATCATATAAATAATTACTAATTGCATCACAAAAGGTTTTATAACAATTTTATTACTTACTTTTATTAATTATATTTATATTAAGCTTTAATTATCTTATGCAAAACTCTATTTATATCTGTAGGCTATAATTGCAATAACTTTGCAATAATAGCCCTTGTTGCATAATTACTTTATTTTACACAAATATGACCTTTTATATGTTTATAATACTAAGTAATTATTTTAAATTTTTTTTATAAATCAAAAGCCTTTTTATCATTTATTAGCTATTTTTATAAATTATTTTATCAAATTAACTAGGTATTTAACAAATAGCCTCTTTTAATTTGATTTAATTTTTGGACCTGGCCCAAATTATTACCCTAACCCAATTAAATCATAACCCTAATCCAATACCCAATAAACCAATCTTTAAATCCGCCCAACTCCAGATCAAATCCTGATCGTTGATCTTAGAGATCAACGGTCTAGGATGCTATTACCATTTTTAATTACACATAACCCTCCAAACCCTATTCATTTCTCAATTCTGCCGCCCCTAAATCCCCTCTTCCTCTCTTCTCACTCAACCTCTCCATAACCCTAGCCCGCCATCACCTGAACCCCTTCAATCCATGGGGTTTCTCTTCGATATTAGGCCCTATTCGGCCTCTTATCTCTACTGCTTGTTTGATTTCTTTCTTGTTCAATAGAATCTCAACGGGATTCAAACAAACTTTGACATGATTCTGTTTGCCTTATGTTTTTATGTCTATTGCTCCCTTAACTAGCATGCCTTAATTCCTGTCCTGTTCTATGTGATACTATATATTAGTTTACCTTAGCATGTTTCTGTTTGATCCATGACTCTTGTTTGCTTGTTTTTAAAATTGGCATGTTTATTTCCTACTACCCCATCATATTCTGTATGGCTGTGTAATTAGTCAGTTTTTGCATTTAGACATCATGTCTATAGGAAATAACACTTGTAACCAGTTTCAGCACTTAGAAAACATGCCTATAGGATCTAAAGGATAAGATATGCCTTTTAAAATCAGTAGTTAGTTTACTGCTTAGATACCATGTCTATAGTATTCTGATCAGTTATCACTTAGGCAAGCCTGTAGGATAATTAAGAATTCTGAGTTTAAAACTGTGATTTTTTGCTGATTGAAACGAACCCAGATTTAGAGTATCAACAAAATCAGTAGGCAAATGATAGGTACTCGCTGCCTCGCTCTAATAATGTTGTTATATATTCTATTCATGCTCATCTTGATATCCTGTCTATACGGTCTTAATCATTTAAAGTTGCTTGTTTGAATATTGTGCATTTGTTTGTCTATTTGTTGAGGTTAACATGAGCCCACTTAATTGCTCCTTATGTGACAGTCCTACTTGACTTTTGTTTGTCGCTTAGTTTTCTCCTTTTAAACAACATAGATGAGTCTAGAACTGCCTTAAATAAATATCCTAAACAACTCCAGGGCCAGAGGTAAGGGACAGGTAGTGCATGTCACACATCCTTTTTACTTGCTACACCCCCGTGAGAGGATATAATAAAAGGGAGTTATTTCCAACTTGAAGTGATAATCGAAACGGGATTAATTAATTCAAAATCAGAGTCGCCACTTCGGATAATTTATGATGTCCCAAGTCATCGGTTTAAATCCCAAATCGAGGAAAAGGTTTGACTCTGTATACAGTCTGCAAATCAGAAATCCGGGTAAGGAATTCTATTAACCCGGGAGAAGGTGTTAGGCATTCCCAAGTTCTGTGGTTCTAGCAGGCTCGCTTTGATCATACTTGGCTTTTCAAAATTGTTTAGTAACTGATTTTAGAACCTATATGCATTTACCTCTTTCACCGCTTTTAATTAAGACAATTATCTTGAAAGGGGTTACGCGTACGTATACCCATTTGTTTGGCACGTCAAAAATTATGTCACGCGAACGTGTCCACAATTGATAACTTTATTATTATTAAGAAAAAGTTTGGCCAAAGTTGCGCGAACGCATACTCCAATTTTATTTTTAAAATCGTAATTATGTTTTTCGAACGTGTCCACAACCACGATAGTATATTAAATCACGACAATCTGAGTAACCACATTGTTTTCCAAGCCAAAGCTAAACAATCAAACGACAGCCAACAATAAGCAAATTGAACAGAAAACATAGATAATACAAGCAACTATGAACAATTATCCAAGAAAAGATTTTGACTAACCTTAGAAACCAGTGTCTATATGTAGAATACAGGGAAAACACCATCACAGCAACAATTACGATGCATACTATAATTGTAGTGACACTGACACCACTTGGCCCCTTTTTGATTAGTGACACTGAATACATCCATGAACCAACCACCGTCAAAGCTACCATATGCCTTGTTAACAATAAGGTTAAGATCAATCAGAACTTGTAACACCTCAAGAAGTATACCATGTTTATTAACACTATCAGTAGCATTTTCGCAAGATTCATTGTCAATTACCACTTTTGGCGGATTCATTCTTCTAATAAATTTTTCATACACATCATCCATTATGTTTTGAGAATACCTCACAGTAGCTTCTTTAATTGAACTTCAAATGCACAGTCTCGAAACCAGTGCAGAACAGCAATAACAAACTCGAATCAAAATAGAGACTTCGACCTGATACAACGGCAAACCATAAATCACGCTGGCGACCTCGACGGACGGAACTCTAGTACAACTTCACTGTAGTGGCAGTTTTGGAGTCATTTTGAAAGGGGGTTTTGCCTTAGTTATGAGCTAGTGTTTCGTTGGTTTTAAGTGCTGGAGTTTGGTGCGTTTTTATTGGTTTTTGGGGTGGAAATGAAGGTTAGAGAATGAGGGGTTCACTGGTCTTGTTTGGAGCTAGATTAATGGTGTTTGAAGGCTGGTTGACGATGGGGAAATAGCAAGTGACGGATGTCAAGGTGTGGGAGGGTTGGTCGTTGGTGAGGTCTGTTGCTAATGGCTACTTTTGTCTTCTTAGTTAAGAATAAGCCATGAAAAATGGCTGCCTGAAGAAGATGAGTCGGTAGAGGGGAGGGGGTTCGATTTTTTGTTTTTGCGGTTAAAGACGAAGCAGAATGCTGGGGAGGGTCTCGTTTTTTGGTTTTAACGGCGCAGCTCCCTCTCTTCGGGCATTATTTTTTTTTATCTCTTATAATGTGTATTTAGGGTTTAAATAGGGAAAGGGGTAATGGGTCAAAGGTCTGGGCTGGATAGGTATAGGGTAATTGGGTCATTGTATTTGTTCTTTGGGGTGGCCCAATACACTAACAAAATAGCCTTTTCTTTTGTTTTCTTTCTTATTATTTCTTTTATTTCATTAATTAAAAACCTAAACTAAATTCCTAAATTAATTCAAATGATAAAACTAAACTGATTATTTAACTATAAAGTTTATAAAAATTAATTGATCCTAAATTTAAAGCGAAAAATTAAAAATCCAAAATTTCAAAGCTAAGAATGTAAAAATGAGTCATTTTTTGTGATTTTCATTTTTTAATAAAGCCACTAACTAGTAATTAATCCTAAAATATGAAAAAAATTTAAATTCAATGCATGGTATTTTTTGATATTTTTTTATTTTAAATGAAAATTAAATATGCACAATAATGCCAATAATTGACAAAATTCTACGAAAATTCCTATAAATTTGCAAAAATTGGGAAAAATTATTTTATGATATTTTATGGGGGTAATTCATATGGGGCAAAAATTACGTGCTCGCAGTGCACACATAAGGTACGTACTGGATGTTATTAGAATGCTTAGGTAATAACTTAAAAGGGGAGGGTAATTGGGTAGTAAATGAGATGATGACCTGTGCGCTAATGCTACGCGTAACAGCTCAATTTGGGGAAGGTTACCGAGTATTGCATGAAGTGATCCTATAAGCTAATAAACTTACGACCCTTTTTGAAATAATTATTATCTGTTTAAACTGCTTTATTTCCTTAAAGACTAATTCGCTTAAATTGAGTTTGGCCGGGACCCACAGTTGTGGACCTCGAGGGGTGCCTAACACCTTCCCCTCAAGATAATTTTGAGTCCTTACCCATTCGCTAGTAATGTAAACTGGTTTCATGAGTTAATTGTTCTAGGTGCCCTAACGCACCTTAATCCGTTAGGTAGCGACTCTTCAAATCTCATACCCAATTCTAAAAGGAAAGGAGTTGTCCCAAATGTCGGAACCCGGACTCCGCGAGAAAAAGGGGGCACAACAGCATGGCGACTCTGCTGGGCATATTTTTAGGCTCTTACTATAATAAACTTTCTTTTTTGTGAATTAGTCTTAAGCATGCTTTATTCTGTTAATGCGTGTGCACTCTTTCCCTTTCCTCCTTATCTGGATTTAATTGCCTATTTTCAAGAATTTATAATTTCCTTTATTACAGAAACTGACTTGTCTCCTTGTTTTCTTTCGTAAACGGTTTTCAATTATTAAATACCGCATTTATTAGTTTTAACGTGGAAATACGTGAGAACATGATATTTATTGTTGCATAAATTATGCTCAACATCATATTCCACTCCTGCATAATCAATCCTATAGCAACGCTTGATGAGTGTTTGCGCCCTTCCTATATATCACCCTTTAAATTTGGAAAGGCTTATTTGTGGTAAAACTAGTCGATCAGCGGTGCAGCCGACGGTTCTGTGCCTTTTTCTCTCAAGTTGTCCACTTGAGGGTACCAGTCTAGACCTCTATAGAAACCTTACTCTAATTAATTGTACATGCATCATGGTCAAACCTATCCGGATTACTATGTTGTCCACATAATAATCCTTTAGGACAAGCCTCGTCCAAAGTCCATCGAGTTTTCCATAAACCCAATGGATGTAACCACGATTTTGTGCATTAATTTTGGAGAAATAAGTGCTAATATGCTAATCATTGATGTATAAATAGTTGAATTTGGAAGGGGAAAGGGCCTAACTATATTTGTTTTGCAGAAAATGAGGCACGAATTCCCTAGGTTTGTCATGGTCCGTACCATACCATTATTGTTGCTAGATTGGTGGAAGGATCTTCCATCAAGTGATAAAAATCATGTGAAAATGGTCTTGAGAAATTTGCCTTCTTTATTGGACCTCCAGTCGAACAACATGTTGATCGAAGATGCCACAATGTTCTGGGACAAAGAAAGAGCCGTGTTTCACTTTAGAAACATAGAAATGACCCATCTCTTGGAAGAAATAGAGGGATTCGCAGGGCTACCTTGGGATAGTCCTGGCTTATTGGCGCCAAAAAATCGCACTACTAGGGGGTTTCTAAAGATGATGGGTCTGAAAAAGTATGAGGATTTGGAGTGCCTGAAGAAATCTTACATACCTTTCGACTTTCTCTATGAACGATATGGTCTCAACAGATATTATCGTATTTTTGATGATGAATTCTCCATCAATTCCTTGGGTTGGATTCACCGCGGGGTTTTTGTGTTCATCGTCTGCTTCTTGGGTATAATAGTGTTCCCGATCCAAAGGGATAGAATCCACACCAGACTGGCCATGGTGACAAAAACATTGATGGATGGGATCGAGGAGCAGACATATACCATTATCCCTATAATCAAAGCAGACATATATGGGGCCTTGCAACACTGTCAGAAGGGGTACAAATACTTCGAAGGTTGTAATCCGCTGCTATAAGTTTGGTTGTTAGAGCATCTCCAAAGAGGTCAATGCCGTCAAGTGCTTCCGCGAAGGTCGTGGAATGATCACATAGCTTTCCATTATCCTAAGAGAATGACCTATATCCAAGACAGGTTTGCTCAACCCAAGAATGCTATAGGATGGGCACAGTTTTTCAGCAATGGATGTTCGATTTCCCTACCGATGAATTCATCATTAGATCTAGGGATGTTCCGCACTTGGTACTGATCGGGTTAACGGGAATATACCCTTATGCTCCCATTAGGGTTATGAGACAGGCAGGCAGGAAGCAGGTCAAACTACGAGTTGCTAAAATGAGTCACTACAGGGTAGATTTTCAGGAAGACGACATCCCATACAAATGTGAAGCTCAACATATGTGGCATTTGAAAATCATCGTGGAAAAGGATACCATCGAGCCAGATCGATATCATGCCGGTCATGTATACTTTACCCATCATGGTTAGAAGATAACATAGCAGGAATATTCGAGCCAAGGGTTGGTCAAAGAAATAGAGTCATTGATGAAGTTGACCAAGCGCAAGAAAAATATAACAAACTGCGCAAAAGAGTTCATGAGTCAGAAGCCGAACATCTGGAGCGACACAGGACCAATATGGAACTGATTAACGAATTGAGGGAGTGGCTGTTAAACCAAGCGAAAGGTTGGGATATCTGGAGTATAGTCTAATGGAATTAGAGGAAAAAATGAGGAAGAGAGTCACTAATTGCCATAACGCAGAAGGAAGCAAAGGAGGACATTTATCAAGGTCATACCTACTGCTCAACCCGCGTGAATTGGGGAATTTGATCTATAAAGCCAAAAACATCAAGCCTGGAGAAGGTCCTTCTAGGACCACGTAGATTAGATTTATTTACTTTTCAACTGTAATAAGGCCAAATGCCACCAGTGAATTATATTATTTAGTGTCATTTTTAGATTCATCTATTTTTACATTAATGATATGAGGAAATTATTGGCATTGATATTCTCCAAACAACGTGCCGCTAGGCCTACCTCGGGCACAACGAGGCTTCCAAATTAGGATGCGGATTTATATTCCCGCAATATGTGTTTAAATACTGTAAACATTTTCAGAATTCTTATGACTTGTTTACCTTTTGTTTTTCTTTATTTTTATTACTCCCATCCCCTAAGGTTGGTTCGCATATACTGGCATCGTCAGCATATCATACCAGATATAGAGGCCCTCCACCTCTTCCTCCTCCGAATAATTCGAAAAGCAAATGAAAAGCTAAGATGGATGGTTTGAGTGGTATCTGAAAAGAAAATGCTGAGAATATTGAAACTTCAGACGGTCGGAGTACTCCGGCCCAGAATGATTTGGTCCTATGATTGGAACAAAAAATATTGGAGTTACAAAGAGAATTTGAGTGGGTCCGCAACTTGGTAAACCTCTCCCTCACCCTAAACGTCCCAGACGTTAACCAACAAAATACCCAAAACCAGCACCTCCTCAAAATACGCCAAAACAACATCCAGAAAATCCTCCCGTACCCCATCAATATGCAACTCCTCCCCAAAATCCTAATCCTCTACTGGTACCAACTCCTCCACAGCACCATCATCAACCAACCTAGTACCCACAAACCACTACCTATCACACTCCTTAGAACATACCACAACCTATTACCGATCCTCAAAACTCGACCAACGACCACCACTACACCCAAATCCCTAGCACCCACCAAAACAACCCCATATACGTAGAGACCCTACCTCACTCCACTCAACCAATCTCCTATACACCAGAATCCACTGAGAAGGACTTGCTCATCAAGAACATGGCCGAGGAGCTCAAGAAGTTGACAAGTCGAGTTCAGGGTGTTGAAGGAGGTAAAGGGATAGAGGGTTTGAACTATGAGGATTTGTGCATACAACCAGATGTGGAACTGCTGGAGGTTTACAAACCTCCCAAGTTCAAAATGTTTGACGGAACGGGTGATCCTAAGGTTCATCTGAGAACTTATTATGACAAGCTCGTGGGGGTTGAAAAAGATGAAAGGATTCGAATGAAGCTCTTTATGATAAGTCTTACCGAAGATGCCCTGTCCTGATACATAAGCCATAATCCTAAGAAGTGGGCCAATTGGGTAAGCATGGCATCAGATTTTATGGACCGGTTCAGGTTTAATACGGAGAATGCACCGGATGTCTTCTATATACAGAACCTAAAGAAGAAGCAAACTGAGACTTTCTGTGAGTATGATACTTGGTGGAGGTTGGAAGCAGCCAAGGTCAGACCAGCATTAGACAAAGAACAGATGAACAAGTTCTTTGTTAGGGCACATAACCCACAGTATTATGAAAGGCTAATGGTTATTGAGAATCATAAGTTCTCCGATATTATCAAACTCGGAGAAAGTATTGAAGAGGGTATTAAAAGTGGGATGGTGATAAATTTTGAGGCGCTGCAGGCCACAAACAAAGCATTGCAATCAGGTGGCATATCAAAGAAGAAAGAGGTGGGAACAGTAATGGTTTCCCAAGGACCCAAAACTACCTTCAATACCAGACACCTCCACCCGCATACCAACCCTCACCTACCAGATATTCCCAACCTATCGGTGCTTACCATACATATAATTCCCAACCATCCTACTTTTAGTCACCTCCAACTCGTCCAAATTACCAAAAACCCTGACCTAATTTTGATCGCAAACCACCTAGACAGTACACCGCCATTATTGAACCTATCGATTAGCTGTATAAAAGGTTGAAGGTTGCTGGTTATGTCACCCTTATTCTCGTTGTAGCAATGGAGAATTTATCTCAATGGGTCAACCCCAATAAAACCTATGCATATAATTCTGGTATGAAAGGGCACACAATTGATGAGTGCCTGACATTGAAAGATAAGATCCAGACATTGATTGATAATAAGGTTATACAGGCGAAGGAAACTGCACCTAACGTCCGCAATAATCCTCTTCCAAATCAAAGGGGCGAAAGGATCAATGTGATAGAAACTGACCAGGAGTGGGATCTCGATGGACTAGAATTATCAAAGAGGGTGACGATCCTAAGAAGCCTGCAGTCATGCTCAATCCTATTGTGGTTCAGGTACAGCCGCCAGTTGAGGTTGAGATAACCGCATCAGTTCCATTTGTGGTAGAAGTAACATCACCTGCAACCACACCTGTTCCATTTGAGGTAGAAGTGGCCACAACTTTCACAGTAACAGTAGCAACCACACCTCCTTTCAACTCCAACATTATACCTTAGGATTACGTTGCCGAAGCTAGTCGAAAGGGAAAAGCAAAGATGGAAGAATCTAGTGCCGTACAAGGGATGACCAGAATTGGAAGGATATATACACCCAAAAATTTGGGAGGATCAAGCAAGGAGACTGATACCAAATAACCTGCCATTAAAACCGGACCAGACGATCTTTTAAGGAAAGTACAGGCGAGAGAATACTCTGTCGTCGATCATTTAAACAAGACTCCCGCCCAGATATCCATCCTATCGCTATTGCAAAATTTGCAGGTGCAATGGAGTGTGCTGATGAAGGTGTTGAATGAAGCTTATATGCCCAGCAATATCACCAGCGGAGAGATAGCCAACATGGTAGGGCAAGTACTAGAAAGTGACAATATCACCTTCCACAAAGATGAACTACCACCTAAAGGATTAAGTCAAAATAGGGCATTACATATCACGGTATATTTTGAGGACAAATCCATCGTCGGGGTCTTAATAAATGGGGGTTCAAACCTCAACATTTGTCCATTGACTACCTTGAAAAGGTTAGGCAAAGATTTCCATGAGATATGGGCAGGAAATATGAACATGAAAGCATTTGATGGGTCTCAAAGGGCCACGATTGGAGAGATTAACCTTTGTCTGCAAATGGGACCAACTTGGTTCGATGTAGAGTTCCAAGTACTAGACATATCACCTACATACAATCTTCTATTGGGACGACTTTGTATACATGCCGCTGGGGCCTTGGCTTCCACGCTACACCAGGAAGTTATAATGGAACCATTAGGAGGTAATCATTCACGGAGATGGAAGTAAACCTATTTACACTAGTCGAACTATCCCGATTATCGAGAATAGAAGAAGGCAGGGTGGATAAACTTATCACCACATTGAAAATGTAAACGCAGTTGAGAAGGAAAAGTGGTGGAGTAACAAAATAGAAAGCATGCATGCATGGTCTAGGTACAAACCCGACAAAGGGTTTGGGAAGAAACTCTAGGGCATTACCAAACCGATACAGTTGAAATATCACGGCACAACTTACGGCTGGGATATCCATACATCTAACAAGAATATAATAAGTGGTCGCCAGCATGGCATGGTCCTTATTACCCTCTCGAGTAGCCAGTGCCATCTGAGTCAGACTTTTCATCAGGCTGATACAATATGGGGATCTGTAGAGGAAGAAGCTTTGGCTAGGTTGAGAAATTTTTTCCTAGAGGACAAGAATATGGATTGCAATGTGATAGTTGAGGAGGAGGAGGAAGAAGGCCTTACCACTCAGACTATGGAGAAGGGAACTATTTTCAAGAATTGAACTGCCACACCATCCCGGGCCCACCATGCTCCCTGGTAGCTTGGCAATTAGCCTGACTTGTTTTATTAGCTATGCTAGGCGTTTAATATATTTTCAGTAATTTTTTTTAAAGACGCATTTTTTTTCAAAATAATTGCTCGAGTCATCGGTCCGTACCTGTTTTGGATATTTTCAATTTTAAATTATGCATTGCTATTTATTATTCATTATTATCTTTTACTTTTTTTCTACAACATTATTATTACTTTTCCTGATGAACCGATGACTGTGACATGTAATGAGACAACGCAAAATAAGGATAGTGACTCGGAAGAAAAGGAAGAAATACCCGAGGAACTTGTCAGAGAAGTTGAGAACTTTGAGAACAAACCTAAGTCCAACCTGGATGAAACCGAAGCAATCAATTTGGGAGACTTCGAAACAGTCAAAGAGACTCGTATAAGCATTCACTTGTCACTGTCAGAGAAGGAAGAATACACTCATTTCCTGAAAGAATATGAGGATATTTTTGCATGTTCATATGATGACATGACTGGTTTGAGCACATCCATAGTGGCTCATAAGTTTCCCACTAACCCAATATGTCCGCCGATGAAGTAGAAACTCAGAAATTTCAAACTAGATATGAGCTAAAAATCAAAGAGGAGGTCACTAAGCAGATCATAGCAAAAGTCCTCAGGGTAGTAGAGTACCCACTTGGTTAGGCAACATTGTACCAGTTTCGAAGAAAGATGGGAAAGTCAGGGTATGTGTTGACTATCAGGATTTAAACAGAGCAAGTCCCAAGGACGATTTCCCACTGCCAAATATACACATCCTGGTCGACAATTGCACCAAGCATGAACTCTAATCCTTTGTAGATTGCTTCGTGGGTTATCATTAGATCTGGATGGACGAAGAAGACGTAAAGAAAATAGCTTTCATTACACCGTGGGGAATGTACTTCTACAAGATGATGCCATTCGGTCTAAAGAATGTTGAGGCTACTTATATGAGATTTATGACAACCATCTTCCATGATATGATACACAAGTAAATAGAGGTGTATGTTGATGACGTCAGCATCAAATCCAAGAGCGTTGTAGATCATATAGCAGACTTAAGACAGTTCTTTGACAGGATAAGGAGGTACAATCTAAATTTAAACCCCGTAAAATGTGCATTCGGGGTTTTTGCAGGAAAGCTGTTGGGATTCCTTGTCAGCCGCCGAGGAATCGAGTTGGACCCATCGAAAGTTAAGGCTATACAAGAGTTACCACCACCAAAGAGCAAAAAGGATGTGATGAGCTTCCTAGGATGCCTCAACTACATCATCCGCTTCATGGCATAGTCCATAGTAATATGTGAACCCATCTTCAAAATGTTGATGAAGGATGCTGAAACTAGTTGGACAGAGGATTGTCAAAAGGCTTTTGACAAAATCAAGGAATACCTATCTACACCGCCAGTCCTAGTCCCGCTAGAACCTGGGAGACCTTTTCTACTCCATCTATCCATATTAGATGGAGATTTTGGATGTGTTTTGGGACAACATGACAAGACGAGAAGAAAGATTCAAGCCATATACTACTTGAGTAAGAAGTTCACACCTTATGAAGCACGATACTCTCTGCTGGAATGCACTTGTTGTGCTTTGACATGAACAGCTCAGAAATTGAGTCATTATTTCTGTACATATACCACATACCTCATATCCAGTATGGACCCTCTGAAGTACATCTTTCAGAAGCCTATGCCAACCGGGAAGTTATCCAAGTGGCATACATTATTAAGTGAGTTCGATATCATCTACGTAACTCAGAAGGCGATCAAAGGACAGGCATGGAAAGACCATCTTGCTGAAAATCCTACGGGAGGAGAATATAAACCATTAAAAAAATATTTTCATGATGAAGAAGTATCACTCGTAAGAGAGAACATTGCTGAAGCCTACAATGATTGGAGAATGTTCTTCAAGGGCTGCAAACTTCAAAGGAGTGGGCATTGGAGCGGTTTTGGTATCAAAAATAGGCCAACATTACCCGGTATCCACAAAGATTAGGTTTTTGTGCACTAACAATATGGCAGAATATGAGGCTTACATTATGGGGCTCAATCTGGCCATCGACATAAATATTTAAGAGTTACTGGTAATTGGTGAATCGGATCTTCTGGTACATTAGGTTCAAGGATAATGGTTTACGAAGAACACCAAGATACTACCATACTTATATCATGTGCAGGAATTGATGAAGAGATTCACAAAGATAGAATTCAAACATGTGCCCAGAATTCAAAATGAGTTCGCAGATGCACTGACCACCTTGTCATCAATGATACAACATCCGAACAAAAATTTCATTGATCCTATCTCGGTGAAAATACAGAACAAGCCGGCTTAATGTGCTCATGTTGAAGAAGAAATGGAGGGAAAACCTTGTTTCCACGACATCAAAGAATACTTGGCAAAAGGAGAATACCCGGAACATGTGAACCATACTCAGAAACGCACACTACAAAGGATGTCCAATCACTTCTTCCAAAGCGGAGGGACTTTGTATAGAAGAACTCCTGATCTAGGGTTGTTAAGGTGTGTTGAAGCAAAGGAGGCCTCCAGATTGCTTGAGGAGATACATGTTGGAACTTGCGGAACACATATGAACAATTTTGTTCTAGCCAAAAAGATACTCAGAGCTGGATATTTTTGGATGACCATGGAAACGGATTGCATCAGGTATGTCCAAAAATGTCGCCAATTCCAGGTACATGCAGACATGATAAAGTTACCACCAAACGAGCTCAGTGCAACAAGTGCACCTTAGCTTTTGTTGCCTCGGGAATGGGTGTCATCGGTCCAATCGAGCCCACCGCTTCTAATGGGCACCAGTTCATTTTAGTGGCTATCGACTATTTCACAAAATGGGTAGAGGTTGTATCTTACAAAGATGTAACTAAGAAATTCGTCGTAGATTTTGTCAAGGATCGTATTGTTTGTCGATTTGGGGTTCTCGAGTCCATTATCACTGATAATTTCGCCAATCTCAATAGTCATCTGATGAAAGCCATGTGTGAAACCTTCAAAATCAAGCACAAAAACTCTACATCATACATGCCTCAAATGAATAGAGTTGTGGAAGCTGCCAACAAGAACATCAGGAAGATACTAAGGAAGATGGTAGAAAATCACAAACAATGGCACAAGAAGTTGTGGTCTGCACATCAACTCGGGAAACTCTCTATTTACTGGTTTATGGTACTGAAGCTGTCATTCCAGTCGAGGTAGAATTCCTTCTTTAAGGATCATACAAGAAGCCAAACTCAACGATGTAGAATGGATAATGAGTCACTATGAGCAACTAGCCTTCATAGATGAAAAAAGAATGAACGCAGTATGTCACGGTTAGCTTTATTATAATAGAATGTCCAAAGCCTTCAACAAAAGGGTCAGACCAAGATAATTCGCACCGGGGCGGCTAGTGCTAAAACGGATCTTCCCGCATCAGGATGAAACCAAAGGGAAGTTTTCACCCAACTGGAAAGGTCCTTACATGGTTCGTCGGGTGCTAACAGAAGGAGCAGTCATATTTATAAAAATGGACGGAGAAGTTTGGCCATAACCTATCAATTCAGATGCAGTTAAGAGATACTATATTTAGATTGTTTACATTTATTCATCTGATATAACTAAACTACGTCTGACCTGATTCCCATTTAAGAGGGGATACGTGGGCAGCCCTGTAGGTTTGGTCATACCTTAATAAAATCTTCATTTCCCCGTAACAGAAACTGGGGCAGAATTTTGAGAAGGACCCTCAAAATTTCAGAGCAAGTCCAGCCGATGCCATCATATGCCAAATAGTCAGAAATAAGGCTAAGCTCTGCCTTCCCTTTGCATGAGACTAAGTCCTGTCCCGAACCTTGCATGAGGCTAAGCCCTACCTCCCTATTTGCATAAGGCTAAGCATTGCATTCACCTTGCATAAGGTTAAGCACTGCCTTCTATTTACATGATACTAAGCATTGTCTCTAATCTTGCATGAGGCTAAGCCATTTCCTCCTTATTTGCATAAGGCTTAGCTCTACCTTCTATTTGCATGAGACTAAGCATTATCTCAAATCTTACATGAGGCTAAGCCCTGCCTCCCTATTTTCATAAGGCTAAGCTCTGCCTTCCCTTTGCATGGAACTAAGCCCTGTCCCGAACCTTGCACGAGGCTAAGCCCTGCCTCCCTATTTGCATAAAGCTAAGCACTGCCTTCTCTTTGCACGAGACTAAGCCTTATCCCTAACTTTTCATGAGGCTAAGCCTTGCCTCCCTATTTGAATAAGGCTAAGTACTGCCTTCACCTTAGATAAGGCTAAGCACTGCCTTCACTTTGCATGGGACTAAGCATTGTCCCGAATCTCGTACGAGACAAAGCACTATCTCTCCCGTACTATTCTTTTCTCTCGGGCTAAGCTTTGCCCTCAACTTCTTTCATGACTAAGCCTTGTCTTGTTACTTCTAGCATCATGTCTTTGCACCCCATAGGCTGAAATATCGCCAAGTTGTCCAAAGGCGTCATAGTCTGAAGGCACCATCCTCATAGCTAGAAGACACCATATTATGGTATGAGGATCTCTCAAACTTGCACATCATTGTTCAAAGGCATCATGGTTCATAGGCGCCATTCTCATGGACCGAGAACGTCATTTCATGGCCTGTGAATCCCTTATCTCATGATTTATAGCCCGGAACATCATGGTCTAAGGACGTCATCCTCAACCGTTCAAAAACAATTCTCATGGTCTGAAGGGAATTTGCATCACGTTTAAATTTATGCAGACATATATGCTTTCAGTGCACCCTTTATTTGCAAGTAACCTGATGAGCAATCACCATCCCCAATAGGAGAAATCCCGCTCCAGTTCCTTCATACTATTTCAAACCTGACCGCTCACCGTAGCCATTTTACCTATTCGAAACCTTGTATCCGTCCTTGTGATAACTCCATCAGTATACTTCGCCGATAGATCCAGAACTACACACAGCTTGATTCCTGTAAAACCAGGGATATGTAGGCAGCTCGGGAACCAGAGTGCGGCCTATATCTCTCAAATCACCCTATTCGGTCAAAATTGGCTATCATATCTTTACCCGATAACTATTTCATCCTTTCCGGATAAAAATGGGCAGCTGATGATACCCAATTTTTACCTATATTATTTTTAAAAATGCATTTATATCTTCAAAACAATTCATGTGCATTAATCAATATTTTCCATAATTTTTGTATTTTTATTAATTTTTAATTATTTATCCTAGAATTTTTATCATATAAATAATTTCTAATTGCATCACAAAGGGTTTTACAATAATTTTATTGCTTAATATTATCATTTATATTTATATTAAGCTTTAATTATCTTATGCATAACCCTATTTATATTTGTAGGTTATAATTGCAATAACTTTGCAATAATAGCCCATATGTGCATAATTTCTTTATTTTAAGCGAAAATGACCTTTTATATTTTTATAATTCTAAGTAATTATTTTAAATTATTTTTATACATCAATAGAATTTTTATCATTTATTAACTATTTTTATAAATTATTTTATCAAATTAATTGTGTATTTAATAAATAGACACTTTCAATTTGATTTAATTTCGGACTTGGCCAAATTATTACCCCAAATTACTACCAGAATTTTGGATGAGACCTTGTGTTGGTCCTGGACCAATTTTTGATAGGGTAAAACCCCTTCTTCTTTTCTTTTAATCGTTTTATTTTGTTGTATGTATTGTCCCTTCTTTGCATGTTTAATTTTTTCTTTTTTTTGAGCAGCATGTTACGTTTTTATTTTATTTCTTTTCTCTTTTCCCTATCTTCTATATTTTTCCCTTTTTTCCCTTTTAAAAGTTGGGTCAGCGTTGCTTCAGAGGATAATTTTTGAGTCCTGTGTAGAAATCAATTCCTAATTGGCCTCTAAATATTATTAAAGATTGATTGTTATTCGAATTGTTTGAATCAGTAAATTTTGTTGTCTTAAAATTATTTTGTTGGTCTGTTTGAAATCATATTTAGTTTGTTAATTAGTTTGTAGGGTAATTAATATTTTATTCATAAACGCATTGTTCATTTAGCTTGTTGATTCCTTGAATATGTTACGAATTAGTTTTATAAGAAAAATGTTCAGCATGCTGATTAATCTTAACTGTTTTATTAAGTAGGGCTGAATTTGGGATTATAAAATATTTTATTTTTTTTCTTCTTCCCCTGTTTCGTCTAGTTAATAAAAAATGGATTAGATCAGGTTTAATATCCTTTAGGGTTTCAATTTCTTGTAGTTAGTTTGTTATCGTTTGATTCTTCTTTCCTTTACTGAAAATTGAAATAGTTTTTCATTGTTGAGTATTTGGTTGAATATGAGTTCCAAGTAATGAATTGTGATGCCTTTTGATTCAATTGGCCCACTTTTCTAAAAGATGTTTGTCTAATTTCTTTTAATCTTTAAGACTTTTAAGGTTTAGTTGAACAAGTAGGAACTTCAGAGACCCTTTTGAATTAAAAGTACCTGGGTAAACTTGAAATAAGTAATAACTTAAGGGATAAAAGGGGATTTTCACTTAAGCTAAAAATCAGAAAGTTCTAGTATTTAGAACACTTGTCCCTATCCTTAGCAAAATGCTGATATTGGATAAGAAAAAGGACATACTGCTGTCAAAAAGATGTTGTACTATTCTGAAAATTCAAAATTTAAGTCAGAATATTCCTTTTTGATGCTTTTTTGTGTTTACTCTATAAAGCGGAAACATTCCCTCTCTCACACACAGACTTTTCCATCAAAAATTACTGCAAAATATTCCCTGCTCTGAAAATTTCAGATTTTGAGAAAATTCTGAAAAAAACTCAAAAACCTTTTTTTCTCATTCTTCTGATTCTGTGCAAGTAAAAACATAGTTTGAATAGAAAATTTTCCTAGTTCTCTAGCTGAATCTTCTGGTTTGAAGATGGTTTTTGGTTTTCTGGTTTTGTTGTTTATGGTTTACTATTCTACTGTTGAAGTTTGGGTTTTATTTCTCTTCTGGTTTTCTTGACCTTTATTTGGTCATTTTTTAGTCATATTTTCAGTTTCAAGGTATGTACAATGCTCCTTTTGAATAGAACCAGTTTCTGTGTTTAAAAATCTGCATTTGAAACTTGTTTGTTTAGCTGATCTTTGGTAGTTTTGATTTGGAAATCATGACTGTTTTCTGGACTAAACGTTTGCTTGAGTTGAAACCATGAAGTCTGTAAGATTGTGTTATATTCATATGCAAAAATTTACACTTTGGATTGCTAAATTAGTACATTGTATGCATTTGTGAAACCTATGGCCAAAGTTTACTTCCTATGGCAGCACAACATGAAAATGAATTTGACCCTTTAAATGGTCAGATTCACCCTTTAAAAGTGCATGATAATATGAATTTTTAATATATCTCCCCTTCCCTCTTTTCTCCTCTACTGAAATGAGAAACATGAAATAAATCATGATTTTGCGGATCATTGTTGTCTATAAGGCTGACCCTCAACGTGGATAGACTTATAGACACATTATTTCTTTTCCTACTCATTTTGTGTTGGATTAGCTTAGTTCATTACTCTAGTTGTGTTGACCATGTTCCTTTAGGTAGTATTTCTTTTCTTCTCAATCTGATTCTCTTACTTAATTTTTCTTTTCTTACTTGGTAATGAGCTTAAACCTGTTAGTTCAGGTTGAAAGCTTTAAGGTGGGATCTATACATTAAGGAAAGAAGATGAGGGTGCTATGGACTAGTCATGTTCAAAAGGAGCAAGGGTCTTTCTATTAATATGCAAGTCTGTAATAGCTTAGTATTTAGATTAGTTTACCATTTTGCATACTTGTTTCAAACAATGGCATGAGTTTTAACAGTAAAGAAAAGCTTTTTTTGTTATGTAAAGTTTGTCATTCAATGCTAGGGATTATGTAACATTGGGACTGTCTAGACCTTGAATCGAAACTTATATTTCACAGGCTGAGCTGCAATTAATGCGCTCAAGTGTATGTTTTAGTAAGTTTAAGGTACATAAATGGTTGTCCTTGGAATTAATTTGCTTCCTGTTGTAATTTTGGGGATTAGAATGTTTGGTTTAGGCTTGATAAGTTCAAACTAAAACAACCTTTTGAAAGTCATATTTGGGGCTGCTCTTTGCCTTTAGGGCCCAAATTCAGGCCCAAATAGTTTTGTGAGCTTCATTGACTCAATTCGTTCGTCTGTTCTGCTGGAAATATGTACATCTTTTCATGAATTTCATTTGATTACTTTGTATAAGTTCATATCAATCTTCACTGCTTTGGTTTAAGTAGCATGTTTGATACAAGTATTAGATTGGTATATTAAATTAATGTGTTAGTAAGTTTGGTTTAGCTAATGGGATTTATTGAATTGATTTGTTATATTTGGATTAGTTGGGTTTGATAAACCTCGAGAGGAATTGGGCTCATGGTGTGACAAATATAACTGGGACAATTCTGAAATTTGGGGTTAAATTAACCCCGGTATTATTCACCCAATGATTTATGAGTCTATGTCCCAACGTAGAAGCCCTTCACGTTTTGGGCCTCGATAAGCCCATTTCAATTCTTTGAATTTGTTAAGATCCTTAGTGTGAGTATTTAATCATTTTAATTAGGGGTGTACAAACCAAACCGAAAAGTCAAACCAAACCGATTAAAAAACCCGACTCGATTTGGTTTGATTTGGTTTGGTATTGAATAAAAAAATTCGAACCAACCCGACATATAAATATATAATTTTTATATATATTATTTAAGATTTTATATAAAATTTTCTTTAAAAAATGTCTAGAAATATTTGGGATTCTCTTGCGGGATATAAATTT
>MU674803.1:87402-98253 GCA_026770625.1 Nicotiana glauca
AATAGATGTATACGTATCAAATATTTAACAAAGTAAGATTGAAATAATATGTAAGTAACAAAAAACCCGAAAACCCGAAAAACCCGACAAAACCGAACCAATCCAAACTGATATAGTTGGTTTGGTTTGATTTTGATAAAAACCGAATCAACACTGTCCATGTACACCCCTAATGTTAATCGGTAACTCTATTACTAAATAGTGTGGTGCTAATAATAAAGAATGGATTTGGCCGGCCTTTTACATACACAATTTCCTCAAGTTCCTCGTTAAGGTCCATGTTTCCTTAGTTTGGAATTTCATATACGATTAATACACAATTCACTCTAATTCGTAGCTTCACAAAATCCACAAGCTTAGAAAGAAATAATTGTGAACATCGTAGTTTGCTTTAGGCCCGATTTAGATTAGTATTGCGATTATGTATACGTTCCCGTAACATAATTGCAAATAAAATTCTTGAATAACTCGAGGGATACGTTCGCGCAACTTCAACCCAAATTTTCTTAATAAATAAACAAAGCGTTATTAATTGTGGACACGTTCGCGTGACATGATTTTTGATGCGCCAAAGGAAAAGAGTATACATACGCGTAACTCAATTCTTTAATTATGAATAATTCAAGCGATTTAAAAGCGGTAAAAAGATAATTGCACATAGGTCCCAAAATGAGTAGTTGTACAATTAAGCCAAGTATAAATTGCTAAGCGACCGTGCTAGAATCACGGAACCCGAGAATGCCTAACACATTCTCACGAGTTAACAGAATTCCTTATCTAGAATTTCTGGTTCGCAAACTTCAATAGGAAAGTCGAAATTTCCTCGATTTGGGATTTAAAATAAAGCGGTAATTTGGGATACTATAATTTATTCCAAGTGGCGACTCTGAAAAATTTAAATAAATAATCTTATTTCAAATAACACTTAAATTAGAAAAAATCCCTAATATACCTCTTCGAGTGTAAAAAAGGAGGTGTGACAGAGGTGCAACAAATTTCATGCCCATTGATTAAATATTTTAGATCCACCTATTACAGAATGGATACACGAACAGTACACAACTTTTCTCAATTTGATTCACTTGCTTTCTAAAAAAGAGTTTATTATTAATAAAAACAAGACGTGTGACTTGTTGCAAAGTCAAATATTGTTGTAAAGGAAAGAAGCATGTCTAGTGTCTGAACTTGAGACTTTGAATATATTTTTGTTGTATTCGTTTTTTGTCTGATAATGCAACAAGTTTGATTTCTTCCCGAGTTCCCAACAACGTCACATGACTTCTCTAAGTTTAAATCTCATACAAAGGTAAAAATATTAGGTGATCTTTTTATCTGTCCAAAATCCAAATCACAGTGAATTAGACTTATTAGATTCCTATACTGATGGGAGAACAAATATCTCAAAAATAGTCAGAATTGCGTACAAACTGACATTAATACCACGCACTACTACAAAAATGTCTAAAACCGTCCAAAAATATCGATCGAAAAATTAAAAATACCGATCGACTTTAATTTATCGAAATTAAGATTGTCGGTAATAAATAGCGACTGAAGTCTATCATAATTTTCGACCGATTTCGGTCGGTCAATAAAATTTCACAATCGACCAAAGAAGAAAAAATATGCCGAAAAAATCGACTAAATTCGGTCGGTATTTTCCGACCGAATTCGATCGGTATTTTAATTATGCAATTAAAAATGCACCGTTCGTTTGGGAATCGAACTGGGGCTTGTACGATGGCAGGATATTATTCTACCACTAGACTATTAGTACATTTTGGTTTAAGACTATCTTTTATTTTAGGAAAAATTTCATATTAGAACAATTGGGCTCCCTATTTTTCAATTTTATAGCACATATTTTAATTTACAACCAAATAACCCAAAAATAATATGTTAAGATTCAACATACAATTCTAATAGGTTCTCAAAATTACTATTTAATTTTTTAAAAAGATTCCTCAAGCTTTTATTTTAATTTTCGAATCAGCAACACTTACTTAAACATTAATTCAAAAAACCAAATTCATTTGGGTGGTGAAAATTAGATTTTTAACAAGCTTAAATATGTAGGTGTAAATTCTGAATTTGATTTTGTGAGAAAATTTTAGTGGGTATTATTTAGACTTGTTAGAAATAGTATAAGGAGGTTGTATATAAAATTTGAAGCCATTTAATGGAGATTTGGACTGGTTTTGAACAAAAATTGTAACTAAAAATTGTGGAAGAAGTTCGTCTACTGACGCTTGTATAAAGGTGTATAAAAGTGTATAAGGTGTATTTCTACACTCATATACACTATTATACAAGATTATACATAATTATACAAAACTGACTTCGTCTTCTTCCTTGCGTCTTTTCTGAAATTTAACTCAAATATTGCTCAAATCTGCTTCAACTCATTTTAAATTTAAATTTTGAACTCCTTTTGATATTTTCAATCAATTGGAACAATACCCAATCCAAACAACTAACAAATTCAAAGAAACCAATTTTCAAAAGCAAAGCTTTGAATGGTCTTCAATGGTGGACTTCTACTCTTCAATTTTCTTACATTGCAAACATGTGACACAAGAGGAGAAGCAGAATAGACGGTCCCTTGAAGCATATGTAGAAGACGTGAGAAGAAGAGAGAAAGCAATGGTTGTGAGAACACAGATTTAACTCCATAGCTTTTAGAAGCAATGATTGTAAGAATACATATTTTAATTTGATAGTGCTTTCAAAATATATACAATGTGGGCTAGGTGGGGTAAAACTTAAAAATATGGGCTATTTTTTATTATGGTATGAAGTCATGTGTATTTTCTTGTAATTCTTTTTTTATTTTATTTGTAATCTTTAATTGCATTTTCGTACGAAAATAACTGACCGATTTTGGTGGGATTTAATAAACTGACCAAAATTGGTCGATTTTTTAAAATTACTGGCTGAAATAGCCGATCGATTTCGATCGGTTTTTTGAATATTAATTTTAATTTATTTTATATGAAAAACCGATCAAAGGTAGTCGGTTTCTTAAAAAATAAATTCCGCGGGAAGCCAAAATAATTTTCCGCATTTTTGTGCCAAAATAACTTATCGAAATTGGTCGGTTTCATAAATAAAAAAATTGACAAATAAAATATTTTAAAATACCGATCGAAGTCGGTCGGTTTGCCGTTGTCGATTTTCTAGTAGTGACGATTATTTACAAAACGCAATAATATATATTATGGAAATGTTTATGTCTCTTCCATTTATGGGCACCATGTAACTAAAATCTTCCCTATCTAGTCATGGTCCTCATGGGTCAGGGCTCTGCATCACTGTGACATGACTTTCGAAAATTAAAAAAAAAAAATGAAGAGAATCTGTAACACTATTTACTTTAAATCATGGAAGTAGATTTTAATGTGCACATTAATTATTTCATACATGAATACCTTTGTACTTGGTCATGTTCCACCTTCATTCATCCCTTTCTTTCTTTTAACGCCCAAAACTTTGGGTGGGACAAACCATGCTGTACATTTTTCCTTGCAAACTGCAATCCATGCAAACACACACTCCCACACTTGTGTGCGCGTGTTTGAAGAATGACAATGTTAATTAATGATAGGTTGCTCGTCAGGGTTGAGTGGTTTTCTAAGTGGAAGACTTGTGATCGATTTTCCTCAAAGCAGCTTCCTAACTCGATCGAAGTTCGTTACACCGAACTTATCTAATGCGGTTTACATCGTCTGTGTGATTTGTATTTTTCCGTGGAAATTTTTCAAAAAAAAAAAGAAAAGAGTTAATGATCGGCTAGTTAACCAACGTCCAACTGGATTACCATACTCCATTCTTATGGAACAAAGGTGGATATAACTTTATGTAGCGAGTTGCGCAACTATATATACATATATGTTAAATGTGGTTAGCTAACAAGAAATTTTTTGGTCATGTATAACAATGCACGTACACTTAATTATACACTACACGATGCATTGGATCATGAACTAAATTCGATTTAGACTAGTTTATTCTATTGATTACTCTATATATCTCTATTTGTACTATTATTAATGTATTGTTAAACTAGTACAGCTTACCAATTGCCAAGGAACGAGAACTAGATTCATCAGCCTAAAAAAATTATTTTATTGTAGGAATTAAATTGGTTTAAGAAAAACTTTCTTTGATTGTCTACACAATCAAGGAGGCAAGTGTATGAATCTTGATAAATGCTCAAATCTAGATTTGCTTAAACCAAGTCATAATATCACGTGTACATCATTTATTGCTGATCGGGTCAACTTATTTTTCAATTCATTTTTTAAATATTGATAATGGAAATGAAGCTAGTATATAGGAATACGAGGTAAACTAACTTAGCTTAGGTTATTATTATTGTTGTTTTCTTTGTCCGTTTTTGGTTACAGTAGATTTAGTTTGTTTGGTTACATGGTTTGGTGTAATTTATCAACACCAATAATCAAATTTTGGAAATGATTAAAAAGTAATAAAAGTAAGGAAATGTAAAGCGAAAAGGAGAATGAATCACATCATTACATTCTAATCATCACAATATTACGTGCTTTTTGGAAATCTTTTTTCTTTAGGAATCAAAATTAAGAAATGACTTAGAGCTTTAATCCGTTAGCTTTATTAGAAATTATCTTGGGAAAGTGGCATTATATAACTGCTCTTAAAAAAATAAATGAATAAATGTATAGTAGTATATTTATATAAAGGCGAAATGACTTCGTGACCACTTAAACTTGTACAAGATTTTAAAACCGATATTTAAACTTTGGATTTTCCCATTTTAGCACCTCAATTCAATCAATTGCGTTTAAATAAACCCGCGTGTAACTCAATTGCCTGAAAGAAAAACACGTCAAATGCTAAGACCATTTATTGTTTTACATGTGTCATCTATGGGTCCCTTTTTTAAAATTAATTTATCAAAATTTCGTTTTTATTTTTCTTCTTTCACTATTTCTTCTACACATTTTAGTGCTGCCATCGGGAAAAAATTCCAGCCATCACTAGACCGACTCAATAAGCCATGAACTTCCATAAAATTCTTTCCATCTTTAACTTCTAACAATATTCATAAAATTATTTCTCAAGTCAAAGAGTCGATGGGCCACCCACTAAAATTCGGTCAAGGCAACAAAAGAGCCGACGGAGTTATGTCAAAGAGGGATACGAATAGTGAAATCAGAAAGAGATAAGAAGTCGGATTGCAAGAGTAGAATTTTTCAACCAAAATTAGTCAATTTTTCGATAGTCTTTCTCTTGCTGTCTTTCTCTTGCTGTCTTCCAATTTGAGATCGATACAAAAAAGGAAGAGGGAGTTAATGTGAAAGAAAGGACTGACAATTTTTTTTTGACAAAATCTATTAATTTTTTGTGTTTCTCACTATTGCTGGTTTTGGGAACAAAAAGAGGAAGAAGCAAGGTAAGATTGGAGTGGGGATAAAGAAAAGAAAATGGGAGGTGGACGTCAATGGGGAAAGGGGAAAAGAAAGAGAAAGGGGTGAGGGGAAATAAGGGTATTACTTATTTTGGAGGGGGCTTATTTTCTTTCTTTTTCATTTGTAATTTTCTTCTTCTGCATTTATATTTTTTTAATTAAAATTATCGTAGTCACGCGCTTAGTTTACGTGACTTGCACGTACTTTGTCCACATCACCTCTGCCACTGCCATATGTGCATGGTCAACGGTCAAAAAGGTTTATTAGTTACTAAATATGTAAGTTACCAATTATCTTTGGATACCACTTAACTAAAAGGAGAATTAACTCAAATAGTCGCACATCCAATAACTTAAATTAAAAATAACCGGTGAATATATAATACATGCATAATTATGTATCATATACGTATATTTGTGTAAAGATCCCTAAAAATTCATGCTGTCTCACGCGTTGTTGCATTGTACATGAAAAATGTTTTTGGTTCTCACTTTCTTCTTTTTAGTCCTTGTTAATTAATGAAATAAATAAAAATAAAAACATAGTTGGAAGCATGAAATTTTTGTTAAAATTTTTTAAAGGATTCTTTTCAATTTTTCTTCGCGTTCATAATTAAAATTTGTGCTTTCTTGCCGAGTTGCCAAGTCTATTACACAAATGATTACTGAACTATCACAAATTATCTCCTAAAGTCACTTTTCTTTCGTTTATAACAACAAAGTCACTGAACTATGTCTATTGCACTCAGAAGGTCACTCAACTAGATTTTCTAAATTTTGGATTGTCAAATACCTATTTTACCCTCTAAATTATAAACATGTATCTTCTTTTTATTATTTTTAATCTTTTTAATATTATGATTTTTCCCTTTTCAATTTATATGATGGACTTACCTATAGAATAAATAAATATTATTTATAAACTAAATAATAAAAAGTATTTAAGCATATATAATGTTGGAATAATAAACTAATGGGCATAGTAAAAAAATAAATTAGAATAATTTGTTAGTAATAATATTTTAGTATTAACAATAAAAATTCAAATATTTATTTAAACAATTCAGAATGAAAGAAAATAAAGGTTGTAAAATATATATTCCATGTACGTAATATAAAAATAATAATTTAAATAAAATTATTTTTTAATATGCATAATATATTCTTGAAATTATGCTCAATTATATATATATATATTCCATACACGACTTAACATAGCATATTTTACCTTATACAGATAATCCTACTGCTTTCCGGTGACATAACTTTGTGTCGTCAGAAAGTTGGTAGAAACATAATAATATAATTGAGTATAATTTTCAAGAATGTATAATGTATATTATAAAAATACCTTTATTTAAATAATTATTTTTATATTACATGCATGTAATATATATTTTACAATCTTTATTTCTTTCATTCTGAATTGTGTAAATAAATTTTTGAATTTTTGTTGTTAATACTAAAATTATTATTACTAACACATTATTTTAATTATTTTTTTTACTATGCTCGTTATTTTATTATTCCGGCATTATATATGTTTAAATACTTTTATTTTTTTAATTATAAATAATATTAATTTATTCTATCGGTAAGTCCATAATATAAATTAGGAAGGAAAAAATTACAATATTAAAAAAGTTTAAAAATAATAAAAAGAAGATAAATGTTTATAATTTAGAGGGTAAAATAGGTATTTGGCAATCCAAATTTTGAAAAATCTATTTGAGCGACCTTCTAAGTGCAATAGGCATAGTTTAATGATTTTGTTGTTACAAACGAAAGAAAAATGATTTTAGGAGATAATTTGGGATAGTTCAGTGACCATTTGAGTAATTGACTCCTTTCTTGCCCTAGCGGATACACACAAACACAATCAATGGATTGTCGTTGTGTATATCATGAGATTATTATCATTGGCCTTATATAAGATAAGTTTATCTCAAATTTCTATTTTATTGCACCAAACAGATCCAAAAAAATTATAATTATATGACTAAAAATAGAACAACACTAGCATTGAATGAAGTTTGTTGGTTGATATGATGTACTCCTATACTGCATAATCTTGGGTAAAGATAAAGAGAAAATTACATAATATAAAACTATGATTGTAACGTTAAGTGAATAGTCTAATGAAAACTACTATTATCTTAATTACGTTCTTCAAATAATTACGGAATGATATATTAAAACATTAGGACAAGCAGATAAATTCTACGAATAAAGGTATATGTTCATTTGGACGGACGGCTTCTTTTTTCTTTTTTTCTTTTTAGCCTGCAGACATTACTCCCATATTTGGAGTATTAGGAGAGACAAAATTGATCTTAATCTCGATTTTAAATGATTTCAGATAATTCTACAAAATAGGACAAAAAATGGAAAGACTTTTAATAATTAATGTACATCCAGATATCTGTTCTTCTTCTATATTATAATTTCTTCATTTTATTTTGTCCAATTTTCCACACTTTATGTGAGGCCAGACCTCATTATAGATACTGAACTACACTATAATAAAATGAAAATATTAAAGAATGTGAATGATGACATTATAAAATACTGATTATGATTTGATATATATGGTACAATGAAAACTTTCCACCAATTCATGAGCTGGTGTTTCCCTCTAATTTGCTTTAAGTAATGATTATTGTGTAATTAATTCTAAAATATTATGTGTGATATTCAAATGCAAATTTTGTGCATGCTTATCTTCTTGCACAATGTTTGGTTCTTCTGTGTGCTTGTGTTTTTGTTTGTACATCGAGTAGAGTATACGACATATAGTACTCTCTAATACGACATATAGTACTCTCTAATTGTTTGGTAAAAGAAGAATAAAAGTACAATGTAATTAACTTAGACTTTATATAGAGCAAGTTACATATTTGGCCAGGCAGCCAAAAATAATCGCTAGTCAAATATATAAGGATTTACATATATATTTTATGTATATTATATATTAGTATACAAAAATCATATATTTTACCGATTATTATTTTTGAAAACGACTAAACTTTAAAGTTTTCCCCTTTATATAGTTGTTACGCCCCGACCTCAAGGAGCGTGAGCGGCGCTCAACCAAGATAACCTGGTCGAGCAAGCATGTACATCACCTTCTACCCGATAGCACTCATGATTAAAGAGAAAATCTATTTCATTAATTAGACAACGAGGAAGATCATATGATGTCATGACCCAAACCCGGTCGTGATGGCGCCCAACCCTAAAGCTAGGCAAGCCTGACCTACAATCACTCCCAATTCAACAATAAATCTCAACACCGACAATTTAAGGAGAATATAATAGTTTTATAATAATAATCCAATATTTGTAGAAGAATAATATTGAGAAGTACGAAGTCTGATAAAAATACTCCCAAAAGATCTGGGGTCACGAATCTAGAGCCTCTAAAACAAATTGAATAACAATATCTGAACAAAAAAATACACAAGTCTGGGAATGTATATATATATAAATAAAACTGAAATAGGAAGAGTAGTCAGGTCCTGCGAACGTCAAGCAACTACCTCAACAACTCTGTAAACTCTGGAGACAACGACTGCTCAGCTAAACCTCCGGTGTACCTGGATCTGCACACGAGGTGCAGGGAGTAGGGGTGAGTATTAAGTACTCAGTGAGTAATAAGCATATAAAATATCTGAAGGTAAGAAATCCACGAAATACCACAAAGTAAAGCTAAAACTAACAGTCCAACATCTTAACAACGAACCAACAGCAAAAGAACATCAAGTATATCAGTCAAGTATAATGCAAGGATGCAATGCAATGCACATGAACACGTTGTGGCGTACATCCCAATCCATTTAACATCGACGGCGCTCACTGGGGGTGTGTACAAGACTCCGAAGGGGCTCCTTCAGCCCAAGTGCAATATAATCATAACATTCGCTGCGGCGTGCAGCCCGATCCATACTCAGTCCACCGTATGCATATGAGTCACGTAACATATTCAATTAATTTCTCAATTTCCAATTTATTAAGAAGAATATACTTTTAACTTCAGGAAAAGTGACTTAGCATTTCATAATATTGATTAAACACAGGACTGAGATCAATGATTATACAACGCATGCTATCACAATAATGTTCATCCTCTGAGGATGCTACAGATCGGCACAAGGCCCCAAACATGGAAATAAGCCCAGATATAATCAATATATGGTGCGTATCAGTCGCCAATATAGAAACATTCTTGTTCGGGAATGGACCAAGTCACAATCCCCAATCATAAACAATCCAACACTTGCCATGGGGTGCGAGTCACGCCCTACAATAGCGTCACAATGTGATAAGCCGGGGTTTCAAACCCTCAGGCCATCGTATACACCAACTACTCACCTCTAACCGGCCGTAGAATGGTCTGCAATGCCTTTTCCTTTCGTATCGATCTCATCGCACGTCGAATCTAGTCAAAATCACAACGAATACATAAATATGGGTTAAAGAAATACAACCCAATCAAAATTACTCGAAAAGTACTAAAATTCATGAAGTTGGTAAAATCCGAGCCCCGGACCCACTTCTCGAAAAATTCTGAAAATCACACCAACGGATTCCTTGTCTCGCCACGAGTCCGTACATATAAAGTTTATCGAAAACGGAGTTCAAATGACCTTTCAAATCCTAAAAATTCGTTTTAAAAAATCCAAGCCTTAGTTCTTCACAATTTCTACCCAATTTCATGAATTTGAGTGTTGATTCTTCCATAAAATGGTATTTTCTAGTCAAGAGACTTACCTCCAAGCAATACCCGTTGAAAACCCTCTTCAAATCGCTCAAAAAGCTCTCTTGGCGGAGTAAAAATGGTGGAAATATAATGTGGGTCGCGACTGAAATTAACCCTTAAACTGTTATGTCCAGGCGACCCCTTCTATGCGATCGCATCAATACCATTGCGATCGCATAGACCAAAAATCCAGGCCCTGAAAATCCTCTTACGCGATCGCATAACAGACCATGCGATCGCATAGCTCTGTTTCTTCCTACTACGCGATCGCATTAACACCCACGCGACCGCACTGAACAAGTTCCTCGACCTATGCGATCGCAGACACTTTTACGCGATAGCATAGATCAAAATCTCCACCCCCTCAGAACCTTCTATGCGATCGTAGACATACCTACTCGATCGCATAAAGTAAAATTTCTCTGCAAATTTCTGCTGCACTAATCATGTTCAAAATTCTCCGTTAGCCATCCGAATTCACCCCGGGGCCCTCGGAACCTCAACCAAATGCAGAGATATGATCTATTACTTTATTCAAACTTGCTCGTAACATAAAAACACTATCGTAAACATCAAAAATCATCGAATTACCATGGATTCAAGCCTAAGTTAAACTAAAACTTCCGAAACTTGCATTTGATCTAAA
>MU674807.1:26908-64247 GCA_026770625.1 Nicotiana glauca
TAGGGTAATCAAACAATCACTCTTTCATCAGTTCAACAATAGGTCTTAAAATCAAATATAGATATCATGCCTATAGGAATTCGTCTCAAACTCGCCTGATTTGTTTTAATCAATAACGTTCTGTCAACCGGTCTTTAACGTTTTAACGTCATGTTTTCAATAAAATTCTCATAAACCAGTATGTTTTTTTACTCCTCAAATCTACATCCTTCTTCAGAAACAGTTCTTTTAAATCTTCTGCCTAAATGTTTTACTCGGTCCCTGAAACGGTCTTTCGAAAACAGTCCTGCAACTCGTCTTTCCCTTAAAATATTCTCACTTTCTGGAACTCTTTAACAACTCTCCTGTGTTTTACTCAAACGGTCTTTATTTTCTCCTTTAACTCTTCTGCATTAGTCCATTCATTTCTTTTCTGAAATCAATACTTTCTGAATCACTCGCTTAAAATACCTTAAGTTCTGACAAGTGGATCCAAGTTGCCTAATGCAGACTTCCTGTTTAAACGTATGTATTGAACCAATCTGCCCGCTGCTTAATTTTTAATTTTTTAAAGACCAAACCAGTATGTGTAAAGGCATGCCAAACTATATGTTATCTGATTTATGGGGTTTATGTGAGCCTTGCCTGTTTGTTTGTTCATTCCCCCTACTTGTTACTTGCTTTTTGAATGTCGATTAGAATTTTTGTCCTTTAAACTCCATAAAGGCCCCATCCCTTTCTTCCCCTTTTAGGATTAGAAGTCCTAATACCCCGGGACTGATAGTTTAGGACGGGTAATAGCATGCAATAGGCAAACGATACCATTCCGCGCTCCAATACCTTAACGGGGTGGGAAGGGTAGACATGGAGATGATGATTACACAATAACACTATGCGTACAATCAGGTGCCGGTGTTGTGAGAATGATCCATGTAATGTATAAACCTAGGACCCCCTTTCCTCTTTATTAGTTTAATAATTTTTTCAGAATTTTTAAAAGCTGTCCAGTCTTCAACTTCCGTTCCTTGTACTTCTTTTAAGTTACTTGTACCAATTATTTAACCCCTTTCCTTTACTTGCGTATCTCTTCTTTAATCACAAAAACTATTTCCTTCCAAATTTCAGCACTTCTAAATCCTTTTCACATTCTTATTTGTAACCGTTTCCCATGTTTGCAATGCTTGTTTGTTTATTTGTTTGCTTGCATTTAAAGTCACAATTGTAGCATGGCTGGGAACCACACTAGTGGATCTTGAGGGGTGCCTAACACCTTCCCCTCGAGATAATTTCAAGCCCTTACCCGAACTCTGGTTTTCTATCTTTATTTCTTTTAAAGTGTCCTAATTCACTATAATCATTAGGTGGCGACTCTCCAAACTCTCAAAACCCAATTCCCAAAGTGGGAAAAGAGTTGTCCTCCCAAATGTCGTGAACCCAATTTTGCTCTTTAGGGAAAATGGGGCGTCGACAATTGCTAGGAGTAGATCTGTTATGAAATAGCGTATTCATTTCACTTTAGATCATGCCAAATGAAAGAAAGAAGTTCCTTAACATATCTTAAGCCCGTTGAGTCCTTAATACCTTCCAAGCAACTCTTCAAACAAGTCAACTCAATCTATCATAGTATACGGAGATTCAAAATTAGTGATGAACAAAGGCTAAGTCTTTAACTTAAGCTAGTAGCTTATTTACGTAAATTCGGGTAGCATCTCCCCTGTAACAAAGGCCTCCTCCAATACCATATACCAACAACAACAACCATAGAAATTCATCAATATATAAATATCATTAACAAGACACCATATAATAATAGCAAGTCACAACTACTTCACGACGAGCGGCAAGTTCCGATTGGAATCCGTATAACCTATATCCCCCCTTATAGACTTCTTACATTAACTTAGTAGTATCATTATATTGATAATGAAGTCATTCATCAAGGATTCCATCCTTATAACATATATTTATAGCAAAGGAAACAATCCACAACTCTAACTATCTTCAATTAATAACTTTATTCACTAGTTCATGTCTACCCCATCCATTTAACTTAATCAACATCAAGATAAGCTTAAGCACATGCAGAAACACCACACATATACCTCCTACAGTAACTTCAAGTTGAAAGCAAAGTTATATTCAACTTACAACAACCTTCAATGGCAATACAACACCATAGAAGTGACTTAAGCTAGTCCAAGTACTATCTTGTAGTTTATCACCCTAACAACTTAACCAACATACAAGAAAGCTTAAGCACAATTATTAGGCTATTATACTCACCTTAGACAGTAGCAAAAACTTGGAATTTCAGCAAAACACAGCCCGGAATAATCCTCAATGACAACACAACCTCAAAGAGGGGTTGTTCTTCACTAGAACTAAGTTTTGATGTTGAAATATGGTGTAAACACTTTGTAATTACTTCAAACCCTTGTTTTATCAGTTTATAAGGATTAGAAGAAGTTTGGAGACGAATTTGAGTTGAAAATGAGTTAAAAATAGGCGTCCAAATTGTTTATAAAGTTAAGTAGGTCGACCACCACCTAAGTGGGTTCAAATCGTTTATAAAGTTTGGAGACGAATTTGAGTTGAAAATGAGTTAAAAATAGGTGTCCAAATCGTTTGTAAAGTTAAGTAGGTCGACCACCACCTAAGTGTGTTCCATTGGGAGCTGCTTGTGCGGTCTTGCAAAAACGCGAATATCTCTCTACTCCGATGTTGTATCAGTGAAAATTTTAATGTGTTAGAAACTAGAATCTTAGATCTTCAATTTTATAGGTAGATCACCCCATAATTCCAAGAATATTCGGAGAAAAGCTCAGCTACATTTGACCTAATGTTCAGCATATTTATGAATGTAACTTGTGATGACCTTTGCCAACTTTAGTTCTACAATTTGCTTGACTTCAAAACATAGCAAATTAATATCATACGACTAAAATAACTCATAAAATAACCTCCTTATAATTTTAATAACCCTAATCTCACCCCAAAGTACATGTTATAATATTCCAAACTTGTCGACTTTCGACGAAACTTATTGTCTTCAATTGGTTTAGCTTCTATGGTTTCCAATCCTCTTGGTACTCGTTATTCATGATCATAAATATTTGACTTACGACGTACTCATACGTGTGAAAAAAATGGGGTGTAACATCATTCCCCCCTTTGGAACATTTGTCCTCGAATGTTGACTGATGCACTTATCCGTCTCTTAAGAAATAGCTCTTACGGATACTTTTATATTGTCTTTTCCATCAAGGGAGCTATTCGGAAAACAAATCCAAAGGCTATGGCATTTCCCCCTTCAGGCATCTTTCTCATACCACGACTTGTGGTCGAAATTCTTCCAATCTCATTATTGTTTCTACCTTCTTTCATGCAGCCTATACGATTTTGAGCTTGTATGTGACTCTTCTGTCCTTTCCCCCCAATTTTATCATAACTCCAGGCCTCACTTTGTGAACATATATATTACTATGACAAGTTGTCCCTCTGGCATCTATAGGTGTACTAAAGTTTTTCACTCGATACTTTGTCGAACTTATGACTTTTGCTATATATTGTTTCATAGCCTCTGTTATCTATGCTTATGGATTTACTACAACTAGGTTGGTCATACTATACCTTAACTCTTACTTTGGTTTATTATTACTGAGGTCTGCTACCTAACTCCAGGTTACTCTCTCACCGCTTATCCTATAGATATAGATCAAAGTCATTTAATGCTTCCTCATTACTGTTCATATAAAGAATGGCACCATAATCTCCTCTTATACTTTCAAACTTTTATCCATCTATTATTGATTCGCCTTAATGTTGATCTATAACCAACCACTTACAACTTGAAACCTCTTATGTAATACATTGTCACTAGGTCTCATGTCTTATCGGGGAACATCTAAATTAGCTTTCCTTATCCACCTACGGATGATACCATACGTATTTCATAGCATCCCAATGTGATTCGTCTTATGGGGGTATTCTGATCCTGTGCCATCCATGAAATCTCTTCTCTTTGAATCATTACTCAATTGAAGGCCTAAATATCATCCCTTTATAATTTACCACAATTACACCCTTACATTACGACTAGGGCAGCATTCCATCTCTTCTAAATGCTCCTAGTCTTAGACTACTCCGTGTTAATTCAAGCTATATTGAGTTTTTCATAACATACATAAACAATAAGCTCTTTTGTTTGATGGGCTTAATACCATGGTCTTACTTATTCTTGTCAGCTTCTAACTCACTTTTTCTTATCCTTACTCCCATATACCTAAAATCTTGTAACTCTACTATACTTTAGCTTGCGACCTACAAATATTTGTTTGTACTACTCACATCCTTCATTTAACTCGCTACACCATAGAATTCCTTTTGTGCCTTCTCAATTGTCTTTAAATGTAAGCAATTACTTTTCGTGGTCGTTCTTCCACTAGTTGCATGAATACTTGGCTTGTCTTATTGCCCACAAATACCATAATTTCCTGCACCTCATATGATCTCAAACATCACCTTTGATTTTTTTTTCCATTCATTAGCCACTATATGCGCCATTTTCTTATGGAGGGCATCCAATGTTGTAGTGAGACTATTGTTACCAGACCAATTCTTCTTCAAGTTAATATGCTTAGGTTGAAGCCCTCTTCCTTATTTCCTGAGCTAGTCTTTCATGGTAGTACTTAGGGGAGATCCTCTGACTCCTGTAAAGCTAAAATATTATTACACCATTTACCCGAAGAAATTTTTGATGTTGTCACTCACCTATAACTATCCTTAGTTACTTACCTCCACCCTCTTGTTGTCGTAGGGTTGCTTCTGAACTGAATTTTTGACTGTCTTCCTAGTGGCACCGTCTTTTATTTTCGTAACATGTATATGGTACCTTTAACAACCCCAACTCCTATCTGAATATTTCTCAAGGACTACGACGTCATATCTATGAGAATGAATTCACTATTTTGGGGTTCATTACGGTTATCTTGCATAATATGCTGATTTGTATGTATCCTCTTGTCTAGCAATAACTAGGCTCTTCCTTAATCAACTACTAACTACTCGTTGGTCCATTATCATATCTATATTCTGCGTAATCTCTCTTGGGTTATGTCATTTGTCCTAACTTACCCGTCACAGTGGCTGCTCATGTATCAAGTGTTCATTTGCACTTATTTATCAAAAACATCTGATGTGGGAACCCTTACTGCCTCTCCTCGGTAGCGTGCTTGCATAATGTTCTGGAGTGGTAACATATCGGTAGGGTCTGAATAAACGCAATCTTATTCTTTTTGCCTTTCTATCATATTCTTGCTTTACTATTCCATAGTTACCTGAACCACATATCTCTGACTTAATACCGTATCACACTATCTTCCCCCTTTAGAGGAGTACTAAGACTTAGTGCTACAAAAATCTATCTATAGATGTTTTACCTCTTCATCTTTGGCATCTTTTCACATAATAATGACCCTTACTCGCCTTATGATAACCCTTATGTACCAGGGATAACTAAATTTCTTACGCACGAAGGTGACACCTAGTGTAACTGGCACACTTAGTCCCTTAAGATTAACACTGTTCGGAATTCTTGCTTTAGGGAAGCGTCTTCCTAACTGACCTTTAAAGGTTGATCTCTGAAATTCTCACAACGCCGACTATTACCAATTCCTTCGATCCCTAATTTTTATCTCATTTTCTATCCCATACTAAATTCTATTACTACGGGGGGTCTAATTTTTCCTTCTGGGAATCACTTCGAGTCACCAACTCAATTCTCAAATGAGAATATAGCCTTTGGCCTATATTCTTTTATTGTCTCAAGGTCTGTCACCTCTTGTCTTTTCCTTCCCTTGACTATAGACTCTGTCATTCTGTCATAGTTTGATTTACCGTTATCATCCATTTAAAACATCTTACTCATAATGCTTCAATTACTCTATTCTTATTCTCCGGGTAATATTTTTTTCTATCACTTTATTATGAAAGCTTCAAAAAAAAATTATTTCACTTTTAGCACCCCTTGCTTCATCTCACTGGCTCTTCGGGACACCTAACTTTCTCTCTCTTTCTTTTTTTTACTAGAGGCGGGAGTCATACTAAGGTAAATATTTATCCATTCTAGGATTCCAATGCCTATCTTCTAAATGTTTTGAACATTCTAGTTTTCTTATCTGACAGTACTATTCTAGAGTGCACCATCTGGGTGTCTCAGAATTATTACCAGGTTTGCAATATCCTTCGAAAATGTGAACTAATGATAACAATCCATCCACAATTTTGGGATACTCTAACCCTAGCTGGATCCTGATATCACATCCTTCTCTTAAACTATATCTGTTAGCTCCCATATGGCATAACTAAGGTAGGCATGGTCAATTGTACATACCTCTGTTAATGTTGAAGGTAACTCAGAATACATATATTTCTCTGCCTGAATTGTAAAAAAATACGATAATCTTCACTAACTGGGTACTTCGTACCCTTTGCTACCTTGCTTCTTTTACTTGTTGAAACTTGTATCTACCTTCTAATTCTCTCATTGCTTTTTAAACCATATGGGTGGACTGATATTCATGCCTTAGGAATCCTTATCAAGAAGCCTACACATCTTAGTACATACATAATCTACTGAAGACCTTACATTTACTCATCATAAGCATGATTCAAAATCGAGTTCCATTAACTCAACCCTTCCACAGCAACATTCAATATCTTACAAATTGTCTGTTTGGATGAGGTATCATTGTATTACGAATAAAATAGAAATTAAAAGTTTGAATTCTTACAATTGAGCTCTACCACACGATCTACAGTAAGAAGAAAGAGTGACAGTCCTAAATGCCCTGTAGCCTTCTGCTTATAAGTGTGGTGCACAACACACCCATAAACAAGACTCTACTAGACACGGCTTGTAGACACCCTAGGACAGAACTACTCTGATACCAAGTTTGTCACGATCTAAATCGGACGGCCACATCGGGCACATGATTCCTTACTCAACCGAGTACCAAAATAACATATATTTCTTGTCATACCATCATGGGTAAATGGGCCGGAAGGGCTGTCATGATAAAACTGAAATAAAACACAAGGGAATACTTGATATAGGACGACCCAACATGTAAAAACAAACTTATACATGTGATATACGGTCCTATAGGACCAAAATGAACTCCCGTACACTGAACATAGGCCGACAAGGACAACAATAATTCATATACATGACATCTATCTATAAGCCTCTAAGGGTACATACACATCTTAAAGGTCGGGACAGGGCCCCCCATACCAATCAATACATGTATGAATCATACTGACCAAATAGGCAACTCCGGAGCAAGTGGAGTGCACCAACAGCTTTCGCTGAGTTGATAGCCTACTAGGAGGAATGTCAACTTGTCTATCAGGACCTGCGGGCATTAAATGCGGTGTCCCCAGGCAAAAAGGATGTTAGTACGAATAAAGTACCAAGTATGTAAGGCGGGAAAACATAAAAAAGAACAGTAATGTAAAGAGAGGTAGAGGAGATACAACATGTAACATCTGAGTGCCTCTGGGGGCTACTAATATGAAATGCATAATACATATATATACATAAACTTTTAAAAACATTCGTCTCTCTGGGCATCTTCATCATCATATCCTACCCGGCCTCAAAGAGGACTCGGTAAAAATGTATCCAGCCATCATAAGGCTCAGTAGAATCATACCCGGCCATATGGAGCACGGTAAATCCAACTGATCAGTGGTTGCATAATAGGCGTCGTACCCGGCCGACTATAGCGCGGCTTGGTAGAGTAAAATAGTTACTATATATAATGCATACTATACTTATGGAATCATGTTCTAAACCTTTCGGAGTGAGTTAAGGTCGTTGCACCTTCGATTAACATTATGGACATCCATACCCTCAATATGAACCTCAGTAGGATTCAAGGATCATACACACTTGCTTAGAATAATTTTATAAGGAAATAACAACATGGACAACCTTAATTGCTAAGAGTAGACCCTTTATGAAATAGTGAATTGATTTCACTTTAGATCATGCCAAATGAAAGAAGGAACTGCCTTAACATACCTTAAACCCATTGAGTCCTTAATACCTTCCAAGCAACTCTTCAAACAAGTCAACTCAATCTATCATGGTATAAGGAGATTCAACATCAGTGATGACCAAAGGTTAAGTCTGTAACTTAAGCTAGTAGCTCGTTTACGTAAATTCGGGCAGCATCTCCCTTGTAACAAGGGCCTACACCAATACCATATATCAACAACAACAACCATAGAAATTTATCAACATATAAATATCAATAACAAGACACCATATAACAACAACAAGTCACAACTACTTCACGACGAGCGGCAAGCTCCGATTGGAATCCGTATAACCCATATCACCCCTTATGGACTTCTTACATTAACTTAGCAGTATCATTATAATGATAATGAAGTCATTCATTAATGATTCCATCCTTATACCATATATTTATAACAAAGAAAAAATACACAACTCCTACTATCTTCAATTAGTAACTTTATTCACTAGTTCATGTCTACTCGATCCATTTAACTTAATCAACATCAGGATAACCTTAAGAACATGCAAGAACACAACACACATACCTCCTACAGTAACTTCTAGTCGAAATCCAAGTTATATTCAGCTTACAACAACCCTCAATGGCAATACAACACCAAAGAAATGACGTAAGCTACTCCAAGTACTATCTCGTAGTTTATCATCCTAACAACTTAACCAACATACAAGAAAGCTTAAGAACAATTATTGGGCTGTTATACTCGACTTAGCCAGTAGCAAAAACTTGGAATTTCAGCAAAAAACAGCCCAGAATGATCCTCAATGACAACACAACCTCAAAGAGCGGTTGTTCTTCACTAGAACTATGTTTTGATGTTGAAATATGGTGTAATCCCTTTGGAATCACTTCAAAACCTTGTGGTATCTGTTTATAAGGGTTAGGAGAAGTTTGGAGACGAAGTTGAGTTGAAAATGATTTAAAAGTAGGCGACCAATTCGTTTATAAAGTTAAGTAGGTCGACCATCTCGTAAGTGGGTCCCATTGGGAGTTGCCTGTGCGGTCTCGCAAAAACATGAATATCTCTCTACTCCAATGTTATATCAATGAAAGTTTTAATGCGTTAGAAACTAGACTCGTAGATCTTCAATTTGATAGGTAGATCACCCAATAATTCCAAGAATATTCGGAGAAAAGCTCAACTACATTTGACCTAATTCTTAGTACATTTACGAATGTAACTTGTGATGACCTTTGCCAACATTTATTCTACAACATGCTTGCCTTCAAAACGTAGAAAATGACTATCATACAAATAAAATAACTCATTGAATAACCTCCTTATATTTTAATAACCCTAGTCTCACCCCAAAGTACATGTTATAATATTCCAAACTTATCGACTTTTAACGAAACTTATTGTCTTCAATTGGTTTAGCTTCTATGCTTTCCAACCCTCTTGGTACTCATTATTAATGATCTTAAATATTTGACTTACGACGTACTCTCATGTGCAAAAAAATAGGGTGTAACAGATAAGATGGATATCTGGGCGGGATTTTTGTTTAAATGATCGATGATTGTGTTTTCCCTTGCCTGTACTTTCTTCCAGAGATTGCCTGGACCGGTTTCAATAACAGGTTTCTTAGTAGAAGCCTCCTTACTCAATCCTCCCAAAAGTTTTGGTGTATAGATCCTTCCCGTCCTAGTCATTCCTTGAGCGGCATCAGATTCTCCCATCTTTGCCTTCCCTTTTTGCCTGGCTTCAGCAACATAGTCCCACGGTATGGCGTTAGAGTTGAAAGGAGGTGTGGTTATTACTGTCACTATGAAGGGTGCGACCACTTCTACCTAAAATTGAACGGGTGTGGTTGCAAGTGGTGCTACCTCTACCTTAAATGGAACCGATGTAGCTACCTCAACTTCGACTTACGATTGTATCTGTACCACAATAGGAGTGAGTGTAACTGCGGGTTTAAAATCATCGCTTTCCCAAATGAGCCCGATCAATCCCTTAGGATCCCATTCTTCATTTTTCTCTACCACATGCACTTCATCACCTCTATGATTTGGAAGAGGATTGTTACGGACACTGGGTGCCTCTTCCTTCGCTTGTATGACCTTGTTATCAATCAATTTTTGGATCTTATCTTTCAATGTTTGGCACTCGTCAATGTTGCGGCCCTTTATACGGGAATGATACAGACACGTTTTATTTAGGTTGACCCATTGAGACGAATTCTCCATTACCACAATAGGAAAAGGGGTGACATAACCAGCAAACTTTAATCGCTCATACGGGTGGTTGACGGGTTTAGCAATAGCGGTGTATTGTTTGGGTGATTTGCAATCAAAGTTAGGTTGGGGTTTCTAGTAATTTGGACGAGTGGGAGGTGAATGATAGTAGGTTGGCTGGGTGTTATAAGTATGATTGGCGGTGGCGGTTGAGAATATATGGGAGATAAATGTTGGTATGTGGGTGGCGGTGTTTGGTCTGTGGGTGGTGGTATTTGGTATATGAGCGGAGATTTTGGGCCCTAAGACACCATTACTACCCCCAGTTATCTTTTCTTTAATATGCCGCCTGATTGTAATGCTTTGTTTGTGGCCTACAATGCTTCGAAATTTGTCACCATCATGCTTTTGATACCCTTTTCAATCCTTTCTCTGAGTTTGATTATATCGGAGAACTTGTGATTCTCAATGACCATCAGCATTTCATAGTACTGTGGGTCCTGTGCCCTGACAAAGAACTTGTTCATTTGTTCTTCTTCTAGTGCTGGTCTGACCGTGGCTGCTTGTGACCTCCACCGAGTAGCATACTCGCAGAAAGTCTCAGTTGGCTTCTTCTTTAAATTCTAGATGTGGAAGACATTCGGTATATTCTTCGTGTTGAAACTGAACCGGTCCATAAACAGATGCCATGCTCACCCAATTGACCCATTTCTTAGGGTTCTGGCTTTTGTACCAGGACAAGGCATCTCCAGTAAGACTTCTCACGAAGAGCTTCATTTGGATCCTTTCATCCTTTTTGACCCCCACGAGCTTGTCACAGTAAGTTCTCAAATAAACCTTGGGATCACCTGTTCCATTAAACATATCAAACTTAGGAGGTTTGTAACCCTCCGACAGTTCTACGTCTGGTTGTATGCACAGATCCTCATAGTTCAGACCTTCTATCCCTTTACCTCCTTCGACACCCTGAACTCGACTTGTCAATTTCTTGAGTTCCTCGGCCATGTTTTTGATGAGCAGGTCCTTCTCAGCGGATTTTGGTGTATAGGAGATTGGTTGAGTAGAGTGAGGTACATTCCTACGTATATAGGGTTGTTTTGGTGAGTTCCATAGATTTGGGTGTAGTGGTGGTCGTTCGTTGAGTTTTGAGGGTTGGGAATGGGTTGTGGTGTGTTCTGAGGAGTATGGTAGGTAGTGGCTTACAGATACTGGATTGGTTGATGATGGTGTTATGTTGGAGCTGGTGTTCGTAAAGGATTGGGATTTAGTGTTGGAGCTGGTGTTCGTAAAGGATTGGGATTTTGAGGTGTAGTTGCATATTTATGTGGTGCAGGAGGATTTTCTGGATGATCGTTTGGTATATTTTGGGGAGGTGCTGGGTTTTTGGTGCTTTGTTGGTTGATGTTGGGGACATTTAGGGTGAGGGAGAGGTTTTGCTAAATTGCGGACCTGCTCAAGTTCTCCCTGTAGCTCCAGTATCTTTTGTTCCAGCCGCAGAACTAAGTCATTTGGTGCCGAAGTACTCTGACCGTTTGAAGTTTCCTCATTCTCAGCATTCTCCTTTCGAATACCACTCAAGTCATCCATCTTAGCTTTCCCTCTTCTTCTCGTATTACTTGGAAGAGGAGGAGGTGGAGGGCCTCTTGATCTTGTGTGATATGTTGATGATGCCAATATGCGCGAACCAACCTTAGGGGATAGGAGTATAATAAAAATAAAGAAAAGCAAAAGGTAAATAAGTAAGTAAGGATTTTGAAAATGTTTGCAGTATTTAAATACGTATTGCACGAATGTAATTTCTTGTCCTAATTTGGGTGCCTCATTGTGCCCAAGGTAGGCCTAGAGATAAATAGGTTTGGAGAAATTCAGTGGCAATAATTGCCTCATTTCATTAATGTAAAAATAGACGAACCCAAAACGACACTAAACGATAAGTCACTAATGGCACTTTGCCTTATTACATTTGAAAAGGAAGTAAACCTAATCTACTTGGTCACAGAAGGACCTTCTCCAGGATAGATGCTCTTGTCAATCATATCCCCCAGTTCGTGCTGGTTTAGCAGTAGGAATGCCCTTGCCAAATGTCCTCCTTCATTTCCTTCAATGCTCTGGCAATTGGTGACTCTCTTCCTCATTTTCCCTTCCGATTCCATTAGACTGTACTCCAGATATTCCAACCTTTAACTAGAATTAACAACCTTCTCTTTCCATGCATTAATCGTTTCCATATCAACCTAATGTTTCTCCATATGCTCGGCATCAGACTCACATATTCTCTTGTGCAGTTTGTTATATTTCACCTGTGCTTCCGCAACTTCGTCTATGACCTTGTTTCCCAAACAACCTCTTGGCTCGAATATTCCCCTTATGTTATCATCAATCCATGAGGGGTAGAATATGTATGTCCAGTATGATATCGATTTGGCTCAATATTATCCTTTTCTACAATAATCTTCACGTGCCACATGTGTTGTGCTTCATTTCTGCATGGAATGGCATAACCTTGAAAATTAGCTATGAAGTGACTCGTTTTAGCAACCAATGGTATGACCTCCTTCCTGCCTGCCTGTCTCATAACCCTAAGGGGAGCATAAGGGTATATTCCCCTCAACCATGAGTACCAAGTGTGGAACATCCTTGGATCTGATGATGAATTCATCGGTAGGGAACCACTCGAACATCCATTGAACCTGGTCCTCTGTTAGATTGTTGAATAAATGCACCATCCTATGTCATTTTCTTGGGATGGTGGAAGGCTATATGATCATTCGAAGGACTTCGTAGAAACTCTTGACAGTATTGACCCCATTTGGAGATGTTTTAACAACCAGACCTACAACAACAAATTGCAACCCTCGAAGTATCTGTACCCTTTTTGACAGCACTCCAGGGACTATTCATATCTGCAATGATCATAGGGACAATAGTATATGTCTGCCCCTCGGTCCCTTCCATCAAAGTTTTGGCCACCATGGCCAGTTTGGTATGGATTCTGTCCCATTGGATTAGGAACACTAGCATGCCCAAGAAACACATGATGAACACAAAGACCCTGCGGTAAATCCACCCCAAGCAGGTGATGGAGAATTATCATCGAAAATAGGGTAAGACTTGTTGTGACCGTATCGTTCGTAGAGGAAGTGGAAGGGTACGTAGGAGTTTTTCAAGCACTCAAAGTCATCATTCTTCTTTAAACCCATCATCTTAAGAAATCCTAGAGTTGTGCGATTTTCAGGTGCCAGTAAACCAGGGTTGTCCCAAGGTAGCCCAGCAAATCCCCCTATTTCTTCCAAGAAAGGGCTCATCTTTATGCTTCCAAAGCGGAACACAGCTCTTTCTTTGTCCCAGAACATTGTGGTAGCCTCGATCAACATTTTGTTTGGCTGGAGTTCCAACAAAGAAGGAAAATTCCCTAAAACCCTTTTCATATGATTTTGGTCACTTGATGGGAGATCCCTCCACCAATCTAGCAACAGTGACGGTATGTTACTAACCATGCCGAACCGGGGGATTTTGTGCCTCATTTTTTGCAAAACAAAATATGGTTAGTCCTTTCTCTCTCCAGGTCCGACTATTTATACAACAATGATTAGCATATTGGCAGTTATTTCTCCAAATTAATGCACACAATCGTGGTTGCGTCCATTGGAATTATGAAAAACCCGATGGACTTTCGGACGAGGCTTGTCTTAAAAGGGTTATTATGTGGATGTTATATTAACCCGGCTAGGTTTGACCATGATGCATGTATAATTAATCAGAGTAAAGTTTCTATAGAAGTATAGGCTAGGACCCTCAAGCGGAAAACTTGAGGGGGAAAGGCATGGAATCGTCGATTTCACCGCTGATCGACTAGTTTTACCACAAATACGTCTTTCCATATTTAGTGGGTGATATATGTAGGAAGAGCACAAATACTCATCAAACATTGCTATGGGATTGACTATGCATGAGTGGAATTTGTTGTTGAGCATGATTTATGCAACAATAAATAGCATATTGTCAAGTATTTGCACGTTTAAAAATAATAAATGCAATATTTAAATAATTGAAAGACATTTAAAAACACAAAATAAAGGGACACATCAGTTTCAAGAAACGAAGTAAATGCTTGAGAAATAAGTAATTAAATCCAAATAAAGGGAAAAGGGAAAGGGTGCACATGTATTAATAGAATAGAGCATGCTTAAGACTAATTCATAAAACAAGTTCGTTATGGTAAGAGCTTAAAATATATCCCCAGCAGAGTCGTCATGCTGTCGCGCCCCCTTTTTCCTCGCGGAGTCCGAGTTTCGACATTCATAGGGAATAATTTATTTCCTTTTGGGAATTGGGTATAATATTTGAAGAGTCGCCACCTAACGGATTTAAGGTTCTTTAGGGCACCTAAAGCAAGTAACTCATAAAACCGGTTGCATTACCATAGATTGGGTAAGGGATCGAAATAAACTTGAGGGGAAGGTGTTAGGCACCCATTGCAGTTCACAATAGTGGGACCCAGCCTAACTCAAATTATGTGAATTAGTCTTATAAGCAGATAAAGCAAATTAGACAAACTGATATTATATTTAAAACAAGGAGTAAAGAGGGGTCCTAGGTTTTTTAGCCTACATGATCACTTCTGTGCAGTGCTTGGTAATCATCCCCAAGTTGGGGTGCTACACATAGCATTAGCGCACCGGTCATCATATTCTTTACTACTCAATTACCCTCCCCTCAGTGGTTATATAAGCAATTTTAACCAAACAAACTCTATGCGTGCATTACCCGTCCCTTCCTTATGGCCCTGGTGGTGTTTAGGACCTCTTAATTAGGCAGTTCTAGAAGTTCCTAAGGTATTTAAAGGAGAAAAATCTAGGTGACAAGTAAAAAAATTAGGACTGTCAAGTAAAGAACAATTAAGGGGTCTCATTTTTACCTCCACAACTATGCAAACAACAACACGTCTCAAACATCAAGACATCAGATATTTCAGAAAGGTCCTAGAGCAGAGTATCTAGGGGAGAATGACAAGCAGAATATATGTAGCATTGTGTCAAAGCGAGGTAATAGAGACCTAATTAGTTTGCCTACTAATTGTAGGACCTGTTGAATCTGGGCAGTTCACAGATAATTAAGCAAAGCACATTTTTACCAGTTGCAGGATTTTAATTACCAACAGGCTTACCTAGGTATGGATCTGAGCTGTCCTATAACATGATATCTAACTGTTAACCAGAATTCTAATAACACATTTAAAACTACCAGTTTGAGTTCATTATGCCCTATAAACATGTTGTCTAGGTGTGGAACATCACAGGACTGGTTTTGTACACATTTATCTTTATGATATCTAGGCGTTGGGACTGCTTTTCAACCTTTTCTTTTTTATGGACGTAGTAATTACTGATTCTATACGATGTAGGTGTGGTATTAAAGCGAATGTAATAACAGTCCTAAAGCATGATTTCTAATGCACATAAGACAATGAATGTGTTTATTAGGAAAGATTAGTAGCTTAGTGGCAGAATTTCTAAGTAATCATGATTATGCAGAAGTTCAGAATTATTTAGAACAAATGAATGCGCCTATAAACATATTTTCTAATATGCCGAATAATACTAAGAGCTTGGTTTCTAATGCAAGTAAATAATCCTAAGAACATGATCTCTAATACAAGCAAATGGACATAATAAATCTAAGGACATGATTTCTACCCAGTTTCCCCACAAAAATTAAATAAGAATCTCTCCCTTTTACTAATTTCTCCAATACCTGTTTACAAGAGCTATTATTACAGAGGGAAAAAACTATGTTATAGGGAGCCTAAACAGAGGCCCAAAGTGAACCTAGAAATTCCAGGCCTTCAAATAGTCCAAAATGCCATGATCTAGTGTCCAAAAGGAAGTATCCTGGTGCGTCAAAGTTCCCACAGGGCCTCAGGGACCCCGGGCAATGCTCAAACCAAGATCCTTTTAAATGGAGAAGTGGTTATGTGCAGTGTGGAAGGGTCAGCCCCAGTGTGCCAGAGTTCGGAGGAATCTCATGGATTCCTAGGCAGTACGCACACTGGAGGGGCAGAATCTTAAGTAATCTAGGAGTAGGAGTGAGAGTGCTTGACATAGTTGGAATAACCTTAGGAAAATAGTATAGAAGTAAAACATTTAGGAGTAAAAATACTTTAGGAGTATAAATAGTTTAGAAAACATATTAGGGGTGAAAACATGTTGAAAACATTCTGGGAAAAGAAAGGTTCAACAAACAACAACATCATATTACCCAGATTCAACTTCAGTTTGTTAATTAACTCTAGGTGAGGATCAGCAATTTTGCAGATAGGGATCAGGGGTTGGGAACACAAGAGGCTTCAATCTAAAACACATAAACAGGATACGGGGGAGAGCATATTGAACAACAAGTACACAGAACAAGTAGGGGTTGATTGACAACTAGCAACCAAATTCATAGCATTCATTAGAACATAGACGAATGATTTAGAGTCCTAATAGGAAAGTCATACTTGATGCTAAAGTAGTAATAGGTAGTAAAGCATAGAGGCTAAATGTAGGAATAATCGTGCTGAGGACAGGGGTCTACTACACAGATTTATTCATGGCAATTAAAGTTAATTAGGTAAACATGAGAGTCTGAGACACAAAATAAGCATGTTGGTTGGAGGAAGTGAACAGGAAAGATGGAGTACTTAAACTAAAGTAAACATGCTGACTAAGACAATAAACAAGAAGGGTGAAACTTAGACATGCTGATTAGGCAGTAAACAGAGTTAACTAGGCAGTACTTACACTAGTACATAAAGACATAGCCTTAGCAGAAATGAAGCAACAAGGAGCACATAGATTTTAACTTCATAATGAAATTGAGGTAGGAACATAATAGTTAAGGAAGCAGAAACATAAGGTAAAGTAGGCAGGATTCAATAGTCTAGTCTTGGCTTTCAGCCAGCTAGACAAGCAATGAACACAAGTAGCAGAGAGAGAGATGAGAGAAAGTTATATGTGTGTGGGGGTGTTTTAACTATTTGTTTTTTGTTCGTCCTTTTGAGAGGCAGAATGAGAGTGTATATATAGAACTTAAGGAGTAAAACAAATAAGTTAAAGATAATCAGAGTTCAATCAATTAAGGATCAATCAACCAATCACAGAATTATTTTCTATAATGATGTCCGGGAAAGACCCCTTTGATTGGGGAATAGTTAACTAACGGCCGTAACAGTGGGGTAAATTAAGGCATTGAATCAAAATCATACCATGTAGGGAGTTAGTAAAAATCCACAAACTAGTGTCGACTAATTAAGGCAAGTAAGAAAAATAGGGAAGTAGGTCACAAATAAGGAAGCCAGTAAAATCCCAGCACACTGATTTTTAACAGGGCAGTTAATAGGAAACAATCGGTAAAAATATTCAAAGAGTATTGATTTCATAGGAAAGAATAATTTGAATCCTTAAATAGAAATCAACCAAGTAAGAATCCCAAAGGGTTCTGATTTTAACAAGAAAGAAGATCGTTCAGATCCTTAACAGAAATCAAACAAGTAAAAAATTCCACAAAGTACTGATTTTAACAGGAAAAATCATTTAGATCTCTAAATAGAATATGTTAATACGACTGGCTCACGGAGATAAACACAATATCGTAACAAAATCGAAGAAATCAGTATAACACATAGAATCATCTAGGCTTTGAGCATGCATGCAAAAATTAGTCAAGATAGTGAAGAAACAATTAATAAAAAAACTGAGAAGCTAGAAAAATCTATGAAGAAAAGTCTGGGATGAACCCTTATTTCAGAAAGAGTAAACGAGGTCGAAACAATTAATTAAACCAAGAGATTTTTAAGGAAAACACCCAATAATACTCGAATCACTTCAAATCTATAAAGATATGAGAAGATTCAAACAGTAGTGAAGTTAGGGTTTTAAGAAAATAGTAGAGATGAAGAGAACCGGTCGAAAACTCATGGATTTGTACTAGAAACAAGAGGAAATCCATACTCACAAATGAAAGTGGCCTGAGAGAGGCCGATAAACAACTTTCAAGCCAAAACATGTTGGATTTCCATGAGATCCCCTCAAGGACTCATGAAATCAAACAGCCAGAGGGTATAGGAGACCGGTGGTGATCGGAGAATGCACAGAAACACCACAGAAGGGAGGTTCTCGCCGATAACAGCGATTAGGGTTAGGGTCAGTTGAGAGAGAATTGGAGGGGTGAGGGAAATAGGTGATGGCGGAATGAGATTAATGAGTATGGTTTTGGGCTCATTTAGAATAAAAAAGGAAAGAATGAATGGTGGCCTTTGATCTCTCTGATCAACGGCCAAGATTAGAGGGGTTTGGGGCCTGGTAGACGTCTTTAGGGTTTGGGCTGGGTAGATTTGGGTCTGGTTTAATTAAATTGGATTGGGGGATCCGATTTTGGGTATAAATTAGGGGCTATTTGTTAAATACCAATTTTACTAAATAAAATAATTTAAACATAGCTAATTGAATGATAAAAAATTATTTTCACGCATGGAAGTGATTTAAAATAATTGCTTGACATTATAAAAATGTAAAAAGTCATTTTTTGAATAGATAACGTAGTTATGCATATGTAGGGGCTATTTTTGCAAAATATGCAATTAAAGTCTTAAAAATGCAAATGTAATTATAAAAATGCAATTAAAATATCTGAACACTCGTATGAACATAAATGATAAACTTAGATGATTAAATTGTCATAAAATAATATGACGGATAGCTTTGAACATTTATGTGATTAAAAAATACAGAAATAAATGAATTTAAGGCCTTTAAAAATTGTAGAACAAATTGTAAAATTACTTGTGCATGTTTGTAAATGCATGTTCAATATTTTGAAAGTGTGCATGCACATTTTAAAATATATGAGGGAAAAATTGGGTATCTATATGTTGTACTAGCAATTTTATAATATATTCTTGTCGAGCATATGACTCAGTTCCATTTATTTTGGGAGTTTTATTACAAATGGACTGTTTCAGATTGATTTTAAGTTTATCGAATTATCTTATTATTGTTAGCTATTAAGTTTCATTATGTAGTCATGAATTTTAGGCTTACCTAGTCTTAGAGACTAAGTGCCATCACGACATCCTAAGGTGAAAAATTAGGTTCATGACAATTTGGTATCACTGCTTTAGGTTCATAGGTGTTACGACAAATAAATATGTTTTAGTACACTCTTATGGATCTATATGGAGACGTCCGTACTTATTTTCGAGAGGCTACGGAACTGTTAAGAAAATTCCTTCCTTATCGTACGAACTTTTTGATTTGGGAATATGAGTTTTTATCTTTCTATTCCCTCACAGATGGTGAAGATACGCACTGTTAGATCTAATGATCAAGACACCTGCACCCCCTGCTAAGCCGCGAGAGGTCAGGTGTGGGATAGAGGCCGAGGAGGAGCATGTGGTACAGCTAGAGCACCCATTCGAGTAGCAACCGAAGAGCCACCAGTAGCTCCGATTAGGGAACAGGCGCCCGAGGAGCCTGTTGTTACCCCTGCCTTTCAGGAGATCTTAACACAGTTTTTGAGCTTGTTAGACACTCTAGCTCATGCGGCATTGATTCCCCTTGCCCCAGGTACATCTTAGGCTGGGGAAGGAGCTCAGACTTTCATGGCTCGTACTCTAGAGTAGCAGGTCCATGTTGGTTAGGTCTTGCAGGTTATACTAGCACAACCCGTTATTCTGGTTCAGCCTGAGGTTAGGGCATTAGTGTCTGAGGAGGATCAGTTGAGACTTGGGAGGTTCAAGAAGTATTATTATCCTACTTATAGTAGCCTTCTCCGTACCATGGGTATTGTGGAGATGAGCGATTTTAGTGGTGGCCACTCTATAGTTACAACCCGTCATGGTAGGGGATGTGTGAGTCGGCCAGTTAATTTGGCACTTCAACTTCTAGCAGTGCTCCGGCTACTTCCAGCTCTCAAGTGGCCCATTTTGCACTGCCATTGTCTAGTGCACCTCCTGCATCGGGTGCTTTCAATGGTCAATCCAGCCGACCAGGCCGGAGTCAGTTTCATTAGCCACGTGATGTTCTAAACTTCAATACCACACAAGAGGGGGGGTGATTTGTATGGTACCCAATTTTTGCTCTAGAAGAACCTGGTTCTTCTACGTGTACTTACTACTACTGTTTGCGGAATTAAGAGTTCATAAAAATAAAGAACACAGAGATTTTTACGTGGAAAACACCTGGCTCAAAAGGTGAAAAAACCACGACCTACTACTTAGTAGGATTTTCCCAAACTTCTACTAAAATCACTGAGCCAAAACAGCATTTACAAAACTCTTGTAAACCTAAGGATTAAACTCTAATCCCAGCGTGGCACACAGTCTCGACTGTTGTGACACCTTCAAGTTAACTCTAACTTGAATACTCAAAGTACCTAATACAATTGCTTCTATGAAAGCTGGATAGGTACAACTTTAAAACACCTACTACAATTGAACTAGAATAAAAGAAAGACACAGAGGAACTGATTCTTCTATCTTGTTCAAGTAGCTTCAGGAATAAACACTTGAATCTCACATAAATTGCTTGCAAAATTGCCTCGCTCTTTTGCTCTCAATTTAGTTTAACTTCTACATTTGTGCATACCTGTAAAAGAGAACAATCCCTGTTATTTAATGAGTTAGTAATTAGAGTTTGATTGAGACTCAATTGCTGATCTTCCATCGAAGTTGAGTCCTTAAACATTACAAACTCCAACCCTCTCTTTTATCCGGATTGTGACCTATTCCATGAGGAGACTTACTCTTCTCATCCAATATGCATCCTTTTCGATTAGTTCAAGAGATATTGCTGCTTGATCATTGAGAGTTATCTCCTTCACGTGTATCTCACACGTCTAGGTTGATAAATATTGTGCCTCACATGATGGACCTGGTCCAAGGCTGAGTTCATTTGTCATTCTTCAAAACTTCACCTGAACTTGGGCCAACAAATTCCCCTTTTTGATGATGACAAACTCTGTGCTTTTATGAATCAAAAAATCTGTAAGAACTCAGCTTAACCATCAACACTTAACTTAGCATTTTAACTTATCATCAAGGACCAGGTTTAATTAGGTTATAAATATCACATTATTCAAAATAAAAATTAAAGCCCAATACCTCTTCCCCCTTTTAGCATCATCGGAAAGTTGCATACAATGGGAATCCCAAATTTTAGTAATTACTCATGGCCACTTGGGCAACTGCAAGTGAAAACATGTATTAAATCATCAATAATCAACAAACACAATCAAACTATTAAGAACAAAATCTGTATAGAACAAGAGAGACAGCAGTTGTCATTGATAAGATATGTTTCCACCTACAAACCACAAAAAGAAAGAAAAAATTCCAAACATGAGAAAAATAGAAAAAGTCCCAAACTGGGTCACTGAGGGGTACTAGACTGGTTCAGAAGACAACAACTGGAGGATCTAAGGCTTTGAGGAACTAGAGGGCCGGGTTTGGAGAAGGTTGAGCATATTCTGAAGCATTCTTTCACTTTTCTCCTTTTCTTTTGCTAGCTCAGCTCGAAGTCCATCTCTTTCAGCTTCCAATTCAACAACACGAGCCTGAAGCCTAGCAATTTTAGCATCCTTAGTTCCACACTCTTGAACCAAAGCCCTAACCTTGCTATTCACTGGTGTCTTCAGAGATGAACCAGGTTCAACTGGAGTGGCATTGACAGGATAGTTACAAGCCAATAAGGTCCTAACACCAAAATTCTCCTTGCTTGATGCCATCTCCCATTTCTTCAAAGGCACCCTTAGCCTGTCTAGCACAGTGGTCAATATGAACTTATTGGGAGTTGCATGTGCCTTAGAGCCATTAATGACCCTGTCCAGTAGTTTGACAATAAAAGCAGGCCAATTTATCTGCTTTCCTCTCACAAGGCATTCCATAAGCACCAGGTCCATATAGTTGGCAGTATGCCTCCTCTCCTGTCTGGCAGCAGGCATTTGTTAACAAATTCAAACAAGACCTTGTGCCCAGGTCTCATCTCACTCTTCTGAACAAATCTGGCTTCAGCTACATCTTCAGCATTTGCAGCTTCACAATAATTCCTAGTGATTTGAAGAGCAGTGGGGAGAGATTCCAGACATGGCCACCTTTGCCTTGTGTAGTCATCATACCCTTCACTTGGTATATCCAGAATCTCACCCTGTTTGATTGCATCAAACTCCACTTTTACACCATTTACCAGGCTGGAGACTACCCCATTTTTCACGGTGACATTGGCCATAAATTCTATCAACTCATTCCTAGCCAGCCTCCCATCCATCTCAAGGACCATTTCCTTCCACCCTTGTGTAGTAAGAGCATCCATCAATCTTCTTATACCTGGCTCATCCAGGTCTTTCAATAACCTTCCTTTCAAAATTTTCGTTCTGCCAAAGATGGCAAACCTATCTTGATCCTTCTCAGATTCTTCCTCTTCTTCACCACCACTCCATTCTACATCTTTTTCAACAATTTTCTTTTGTTTACCCTTCACATCAGACCTAGTTCTTTTGGCTAAAGAGGATTCATCAGGTACAGGTACAGAAGAAGACTTCTTGGAAGAAGTATTGGAACTCTTTGGTTTGGGTGTTGTAACCTTTTCAGTTCTTCCTCTTTCTTGATGGACCAGGTCCATCTCCTCTTCTTCTTCTTCTGCAACCTCAACACTCTCCACAACATTTGCCTTTCCTTTTTCCCTCTTTTTCTTCCTGCTCTCTTCCAGAGCTTTCTACAATTCTGCTTCACTTTGCTTGACCCTGCCCCTGGTAGCTCTTCCCTTAGGTACTGAAGGTACAGTAGGTTTTTGGGATGACATTTTGCTTTTCTTTGGTGGCTTGGAGGCAGTTGGAGCCTTTTGTGTGGAAGCCTTGCGCTTCTTTGGATCATAACTGGCCCTAACTTTCTTCAGAATATCTGCCAAAGTTTCCTCACCAGATGCACCAGGTTCATCTTGATGCTTGCTTAAGTTTACTAGCCCTTCAGCTGCCTCCCCAGAACTAATTCCCCCTAAGTTGTAGCCACTCTCTTCAACATTCCTACAAATAGCCAATAATTTTCCTTTCTTTTTACCTCCTTTTCCAGTAGAATCAACCCTTTGTACGTCTTTAACAGGACTAACCAAGACAAACCTATTTTCAACCTTTTCAACTACATCAGAGAATACCAAGAATGTATTTACCTCACCAGGGGTGTCTTGAATATTTTTAGTATCGGAAGACCCATGTTCTTCACCTTCGCTGGCAGAAATAAAATCATAACACTCAGAGCTTGAGTCAAATGTTTGAGCCTGACTTTCCTTCCTCTGACTAGCCTTCAATTTTTCACTTTAGTTTTCCTTAAAGCTCCAAAAGCTACTATTTTTCTAGCTAGCATTTTTTGACTACGAAACCTAAGTTGTGGGTTTTCAATAGGAGGAGTAGATGAGGATGTGTTTGAGGGAGAACCCGGTGGGGGAGTGTCAGGATTATCTTGGGGGTTAGACACGGTGGATTGTTTCTTGAAAGATTTGGGAATTTTGGAGAGAAGAAGGGCGATCAGAACTGGAGTAAAGTTTTTTTGATGGTTATGGACTAATGAAGAAAGGTGTGGTCGGTATTTAAAGATGATTAGAATTAAAATTCAGTAACGGCAACTTTTTCAGCGGTCAATTAGAAGTCTAATCAAGTTATAATTCCGATCTCTAGTGATTATTAGGCTTCGCTAGATTTTAGGCAAAAATCTCAGTTTTTAGAGTTCTAGGGGAACGAAATTGGTTCAAAGCTAAACGGGTAGAATTTTTGGGAATTTGATAAATGTAGGACTTCTGCTCATGATTGGAAAAATAATATTTCTAATTTTGCATAGTATAGAAAACATACATGAACTTTTCATATGCACACATACTGATGAACCAGGTTCTTCATATAGAACTCTCTTGAACATGCCTTAATTGCCAAAATAGAAGAAACTTTGTAAGAGATCAATGAATCATATATATATACATGCCACAGGAGTATACTAATGAAAGTATGAAACTGAGTAAGAATTGATCTAGATATTTACACAATAGTTAGAACTCCTAACCAAAAAATAAAATTCTTTTTTTTTCATTTTTTTTTTCATTGTGCATTCTGAACTGGACCTATTAGGTGATCTTAATCATCCCTAATTCCAACCTGCTCCTCTCAAAGTTTTCTCTACTCAATGCTTTAGTGAAAATGTCAGCTATTTGTTTATCAGTAGCACAGAATTCTATTGAAATCAATCCTTTCTCATAGTTATCTCTTAAGAAGTGGTGTCTAACTCCTATATGCTTAGTCCTCTTACGATGAACAGGGTTCTTTGTCATATTTATAGCACTAGTGTTATCACAGAATATTGGAATACATCCCACTTCAATTACAAAATCTACCAACTGTTGTTTGATCCATAGTAATTGAGCACAGCAAGAAGCAGCAGCAACATACTCAGCTTTAGCAGTAGATAGGGCCACAGAATTTTGCTTTTTGGTAGCCCATGACACAGGACATGAACCAAGGAAGTGTGCCATACGTGAGGTGCTCTTCCTATCCACTAGGAAACCTGCATAATCAGTATCAGCATATCCTGCTAGATCAAAATTACTACCTTTAGGATACCAAAGGTACAGGTCAGTGGTTCCTTTCAGATATCTTAGTATCCTTTTGACAGCAGTCAAGTGAGACTCTTTTGGATTTGCCTGAAAACGAGCACAAAGCCCTACACTGAAAACAATGTCAGGCCTACTAGCAGTGAGATACAAGGGTGAACCAATCATACCCCTATACAACTTTTGATCAACTGATGAACCAGGTTCATCAACATCTAATTTAGTGGCAGTTGCAATGGGTGTGTCTATTTCTTTAGATTCCTCTATTTTAAACTTTTTGGTTAGCTCTTTTGTATACTTCTACTGATGGATAATGGTTCCATTTGGACTTTGTTTGATTTGTAAGCCTATGAAGAAATTAAGCTCATCCATCATGCTCATTTCAAACTCACTCCCCATTAATTTTGCAAAATCCTTTCTTATCTTATCAGTGGTGGCCCCAAAAGATTATGACATCAACATAAATTTGCACAACAAGGAGATCCTTACCTTTTTCCCTTAAGAATAAGGTACTATCAATTTTACCTCTCTTGTAACCATGCTCCAGCAGAATTTTGACAGTCGTTCATACCATGCTCTTGGAGCCTGCTTGAGTCCATAGAGAGCCTTGTCTAGCTTATACACATGCTCAGGATATTCTTTGCTCTCAAACCCTGGAGGTTGTTTTACAAATACTTCTTCTTTTAGGTAGCCATTTAGAAAGGCACTTTTGGCATCCATCTGATGAAGAGTAAATTCCATATGTGCTGCAAAGGCTATGAGAAGTCTGATTGCCTCTAGTCTTGTAACTGGGGCAAAAGTCTCATCATAGTCTATGCCCTCCTCCTGGTTGTACCCTTGGACTACTAATCTTGCCTTGTTTCTTGTGACTATTCCATCTTCATCAATTTTGTTCCTGAAGACCCATTTTGTACCAATGACTGATCTGTCCTTGGGTCTTGGTACTAGATGCCAAACTTGACTTCTTTCAAATTGATTAAGTTCATCCTACATTGCATTCACCCAATCTGCATCCTGCAAAGCTTCAACAACATTTTTAGGTTCAATGACAGATAGAAAGGTATCAAAAGCACACATATTCTTTAATTGTGCTCTGGTTTTAACTCCAAATGTTGGATCAGTGAGAATTTTCTTAATAGGATGAGAACTTTGATACTTGTGAAGTTTCACAAACAACAGGATTCTGCTAAAGGTTTCTGCTATTTGTTGAGGAATAGGATCATGAACAGGTTCCTTTAAGGAATTTATTTCAATTCCTCTTTGACTAGTTTACCCTCCCAGGTTGCCCTGTATGGAAGAACCTGTTCCATCTCCTGTTCCTTCTATTGGTGCCACTTTGACCTGAGCTGATGCTTCAGTCAAGTCCTTTATCAATCCAATGGCTTCATCTTCATGTTCCTGTCTCTCATAAAGGATGTTAGTTTCATCAAATACTACATGAACATTTTCTTCTACACACAAAGTTCTTTTGTTAAACACTTTATATGCTTTGCTATATGAAGAATATCCCAAGAATACTCCCTCATCACTTCTGGGATCAAACTTACCTTGGGAGTCTTTTCCATTATTGTGCACATAGCACTTGCAACCAAATGCCCTAAGATGGGATATGTTTGGTTTTCTCCCTTTAAGTATCTCATAGGGAGTCTTCTCTACCAGAGGTCTGGTCATGCATCTATTGATTATGTAACATGCAGTGTTTACAGCCTCTGCCCAGAAGTTGTGAGGTAATTTACTAGAAAGTAGCATGGTTCTAGACATATCCTCAAGAATTCTATTCTTTCTTTCAACTACTCCTTTTTGTTGAGGGGTCCTAGGGGCAGAGAAATTATGATCTATACCATTTTCATCATAGAATTCAGCAAACTTGGAATTTTCAAATTCAGTTCCATGATCAGACATAATGGAGGCAAGTAGATTTCCTAATTGTTTCTGAGTTTTTCTAACAAATGCAGAAAACATGTCAAATGCTTCATCATTGGAGGTTAGAAATAGAACCCGGGTAAATCTAGAATAATCATCAACTAGCACCATTACATATCTCTTTCCACCTCTGCTCATGGTTCTCATTGGCCCACATAAATCCATATGGACCAATTCCAATGACTTGGTTGTACTTACCATTTTCTTTCTTTTAAAGGATGATCTTACCTTCTTCCCCCTTGCACATGCCTCACAAACTTTGTCTTTCTTGAACTTGATATTAGGTAACCCTATCACCAAGTCCTTAGAGACTAGTTTGTTAAGCTGATTTATACTTGCATGACCAAGTCTTTTGTGCCACAAGAGGGTATCATTAACCAACACACTTAAACAAGTGAGTTCATTTTCTGAAAGAGTGCACAAATCTATAATGTAAATATTGTTAACTCTTTTTCCCTGCAAAACAATCTTGTCAGTGGTAAGGTTAATCACAAAGCATTTGGTGGAGGTAAAAGCCACAAGGTTTCCTCTGTCACACAATTGTGACACACTTATTAAGCTATATTTTAAGCCATCTATCAGGTAGACATTCTCTATGGAATGATTTTGCCTACTTTTCCAACCCCAATGATCTCACCTTTCTTTCCATTACCAAAGGAGACATTACCTCCTTTTAAGTCCTCAAGTGAAAGGAACTGGTCCTTGTTCCCAGTCATATGTTTTGAGCATCCACTATCCATATACCATATTTGGCTCCTCCCTTTCACTTGGACCTGCAAAAGGAAATTAGGGGTTAGTCTTAGGAACCCAAACTAGTTTGGGTACCTTTCTATAAGCAAAAGGGTGAATTATATTCCTTCTTGCCCATCTAGGAAGCTTACTTTTCTCTTGAACAAAGGCTTTGTTCTTTTGACTGGCCTTTACTTTTGCATTACATTCATTTTTGTAATGGCCAGTCTTGCCACAGTGTGCATATTTTGTTTTCAGGAAGTGTGAGGTACTTGCTTTTAGGGTCCCATTTTCGTGCTTGAGTCCCATAGCCAAGTCCTCTCTTGTTGCTACTGTGATGCTCTTGCAACCAGGAGAGTGCATCAGAGGCTTTGTTCCATTTGCAAGTTCTGTCTAATTCATGTTTCACTTTTCCTAGATCTTCTTTTAGGATTTTAATTAGTTCATACTTGTTATACAATTCATCCTTCATCTTTCCTAGGTTTTCCTCTAGAGTGAGATATGTGTGATCAGCTTTCTTCTTTCCAGTTCCTAGTTTCAATTTTAAGTTTTCAGACCTCAGTTCTAGGACACTGTTATCAAGTTCAAGAACCTGGTTCTTCAACTCAGTATTTGTGTTATGACTCTCATTTTCCCTAGACTCTAGACTTTTGCATTTTGCTTTTAGGATCACACATTCCTTAGACAGAACTTCCTTTTCATTGTTAATTATCTCAGACTCATTAATGAAGTCTAGTAATAGCTCAGCCAATTTTTCTTTAGACAAAAATTTAATCTTGTCTTTGAGATGAAGAATATTTACCTCTTGTTCATCATTTGATTCTGCTATGGCCATGAGTGCTTATTCTTCTTCAGCTTCATCCTTTGAGTCTTCATCTGAGGTTTCTCCCCAAGCAGCAACCATAGCCTTGGTTGATCCTTTGTTTCTTTTTGGTTGAACCTGTTCCTTCTTCCTGTTCCTTCGTTCAGCTCTTTCTTTCTTCCACTCAATTTCCCATTGAGAACAGTTCTTAATCATGTGATCAGTCTTACCACACTTGTAACAACCATCATTGGTCTGTTTCTCAGGAACTCTTGTCTTGTTGAAGGTTGTACTTCTTGAAGAACCCTTTCCTCTCATCAGGTACTTTTTGAAATCTCCAGTGATCATAGCCACCTCATCATCTTCCAGATCTGAACCTTAAGCAATTCTGAGGGCTAAGCTTCTCTCCTTCTTGGGTGTATCCATTTTCATGGTTTGCCTTCTCATTTCATAAACAGTAAGATTTCCAATCAGTTCATCCAGTCTAAGAGTAGCAATATTCTTGGAGCAGTGATTTTGCTTTCCCATGTGACTGGCAGAACCTTTGTCAGAATTTTCTCAACTTTGTCTTCTTCAAGAATAGCCCTTTCCAAGAGACTTAAGTTCATTTGTCAGTGTAGTGAACCTAGTATACATCTCTTGGATAGTTTTTCCTTACTTCATAGTAAAATTCTCATAATGAGAATACAGCAGTGTTCCTCTTGATCTTTTCACTTGAGGTGTTCCTTCATGGGCCACTTGAAAAGTGTCCCATATATCCTTAGCAGTTTTACAACTTTGGATCCTACTGTACTCATCTGCACCTAGTCCACACACAAGCCATTTCTTGGCCTTAGCATTTTTCTCCCACTTCCTCAGGTCTTCAGCGGTACAGTCAGCCCTTGTCTTTGGCACATCAACTCCTTCAACATTCTTCTTTGTGGTTGCTAGGGGACCATCGGTGACTATGTCCCAGAGTTCATAGTCTTCCCCAATGATGTGATCTCTCATCCTGTTCTTCCACCAAGAATAGTACTGACCATTGAAAAGTCGAGGCCTAACAGTGGATTGCCCTTCCTAGTTCCCAGGTGGAGCACTCATGTTGATCTTCTCCTAAGGTGTTAGACTCTTCAAGGATAACCTGCTCTGATACCAATTGATGTTCTAAACTTCAATACCACACAAGAGGGGGTGGTGAATTGTGTGGTACCCAATGTTCGATCTAGAAGAACCTGGTTCTTCTACGTGTACTTACTACTACTGTTTGCGAAATTAAGAGTGCATAAACATAAAGAACAAAGAGATTTTTACATGGAAAACACCTGGATCAAAAGGTGAAAAAACCACGACCTACTACTCAGTAGGATTTTCCCAAAGTTCCACTAAAACCACTGAGCCAAAATAGCATTTACAAAACTCTTGTAAACCTAAGGATTAAACTCTAATCCCAGTGTGGCACACAACCTCAACTGTTGCGATACCTTCAAGTTAACTCTAACTTGAATACTCAAACTACCTAATACAATTGCTTCTATGAAAGCTGGAAAGGTACAACTTTAAAACACCTACTATGATTGAACTAGAATAAAAGAAAGATACAAAGTAACTGGTTCTTCTATCTTGATCAAGTAGCTTTAGGAATGCACACTTGAAACTCACATAAATTGCTTGCAAAATTGCCTCGCTCTTTTGCTCTCAATTTAGTTTAACTTCTGCGTTTGTGCAATACCTGTAAAAGAGAACAATCCATGTTATTTAATGAGTTAGTAATTAGAGTTTGATTGAGACTCAATTACTGATCTTCCATCTAAGTTGAGTCCTTGAACATTACAAACTCCAACCCTCTATTTTATCCGAATTGTGACCTCTTCCATGAGGAGACTTTCTCTCCTCATCCAAAATGCAACCTTTTCGATTAGTTCAGGAGATATTGCTGCTTGATCAATGAGAGTTATCTCCTTCACGTGTATCTCACATGTCTAGGTTGATAAATACTGTGCCTCACATGATGGACCTGGTCCATGACTGACTTCATTTGTCATTCTTCAAAACTTCACCTAAACTTGGGCCAACACCACGTCTATGAGAGCTTGTTTTCAGTGTGGTGGTACCAGACACATGGTGAGAGACAGTCCCAGATTCAGGAGGGGTACACCTCCACAGACTGCACAAGCTCCATGGATCCCACAAGATCCACTAGCTTCTCAGTCCATGGTTGCAGCTCCAGTTGCCACCCCACCTATATATCCAGGTGAGGGTGGAGGTCAGGTAGGTAGAGGTCACCCTAGAAGGAGAGGACATGCTTGTTGCTATTTATTTTCGGGTAGGACAAAGGGTGCCTCTTCAGATGATATTATCACAAGTATTGTTCTATTCTGTCACAGGGATGCCTTAGTCATATTTGATCTGGGATCCACTTACTCATATGTATCATCTTACTTTTCTTCGTCTCTAGATATCTCACATGATTCTTTGAGTGCTCCTATATATGTGTCCATGATGATTTTTTTATTGTAGACCGTGTTTATTGGTCATGTTTAGTTATAATAAGTGGTTATGAGACCAGAGTTGATATATTACTGCTCCATATAGTAGAATTTGGTGTGATCATGGGTATGGACTTCTTGTCATGCTATCACGCTATTTTGGATAGTCATGCCAAGATCGTTACATTGGCTAGCCAGGTTTACCGCGGTTAAAGTGGAGGGGTATGTTGGATTATATTCCTAGCAGGTTTGTGTCCTTTCTAAAATCACAGCGAATGGTTGAGAAGTGGTGTGATGCATACCTAGCCTTTGTGAGAGTTGTTAGTGCTGATACTTCTACCATTGAGAGAGTTCCGATAGTGAGGAATTTCCTAGATATATTTGCAGCAGACCTACAAGGCATGCCATCCAATAGAGATATCAATTATGGTATTGATCTCATGCTCGGGACTCAGCTTATTTCTATTCCAGCGTATTGTATAGTGCAAGCGGAGTTGAAGGAGTTGAAGGAATAGCTGCAAGAGTTTCTTGATAAGAATTTCATCTGGCGTAGTGTGTCAACTTGGGGTACTCCGGTTATGTTTGTGAAGAAGAATGATAGCACTATGCGGATGTGCATTGATTATAGGCATATAAAAAAAGTTACAATCAAGAAAAAGTACCCATTGTCACGCATTGATGACTTATTTGACCAACTACATGGTGCTATAGTATTTTAAAGACTTATTTGAGGTTAGGTTATTATCACCTAAAGATTCGAGACTCAGATATCCCGTAGACTGCTTTCAGGACTCGGTATGGTCACTACGATTTTCTAATGATGTTATTTGGGCTGACCAACTCCTCAGCAACATTTATGCACCTGATGAATAGTGTATTTAGGCCATATATTGATTCTTTCATCATCGTGTTCATTGATGACATCCTGGTGTATTCCCACAACCGGGAGGATCATGAGCAACATTTGAGAACTGTACTCCAAATATTGAGGGAGAAGAAGTTGTATGCAAAATTCTCAAAGTGTGAGTTCTTGTTTGATTCGGTGGCATTTTTGTGTCGTGTGGTGTCGAGTGAGGGGATCAAGGTAGATCCGAAGAAGATTGAGGTAATTCAGAGTTGGCCTAGACCATCTTCAGCTATCGAGATTCAGAGTTTCTTGGTTTGGCCAGATATTATCGCTTTTTTGTAATAGGTTTCTAAAATATTGCTGCACTTTTGACCAGATTGTTCTAGAAAGGTGCTCCATTCAGGTGGTCCGACAAGTGTGAAGAAAGCTTTCAGAAGCTCAAGACTTCCGTTACCACATCTCTAGTTCTAGTTTTGCCTTCAGTTTCGGGTTCATATACATCTTATTATGATGCTTCTTGGAATGGTGTTGGGAGTGTCTTGATGTAGGAGGGTAGGGTGATTTCTTATGCTTCCCGCCAATTAAAGCTCCGTGAGAAGAACTACCCTGTTCATGATCTAGAGTTGGCAACTATAGCTCATGCATCAAAGATTTGGACTCATTATCTCTACGGCGTGCCTTGCGAAGTATTCACAGATCATCAGAGTCTATATTACTTTTTTGCAAAAGGACCCAAATTTGAGGCATTAGAGGTGGTTAGAGCTATTGAAAGACTATGATATCACTTTTTGTATCTCCTCAGGAAGGCAAATGTTATGGCCCATTCCTTGAGTAAGAAGAGGGAGAGTATGGGTAGCCTCGCATATATTCCAGTTGATGAGAGGCCATTGGCATTGGATGTTCAGGGATTTTCCAATTAGTTTTTGAGATTGGACGTTTCGTAGCCCAGGCAGGTTCTATCTTGCATGGTTTCTCGGTCTTCTCCTTATGAGGTTTTATATGGGATGCAGTGTCATTCTCCAGTTAGTTGGTTTGAACCGGGAGAGGCTAGGTTGTCAGGCACTGATTTGGTTTGGGGTGCCTTAGAGAAAGTCAAGTCGATTCAAGATCGACTTCACATAGCACAATCTAGACAGAAAAGCTACTCTAATCGAAAGGTTTGTGATGTTGCGTATATGGTGGAAGAGAAGGTATTGCTCAAAGTTTTGCCATGAAGGGTGAGGTTTGGGAAGAAAGGCGAGTTGAGCTCTCGGTATATTGGCCCTTTTGAGGTGCTTGAGAGGATTGGAGAGGTAGCCTACAAACTTGCATTGCCACCTAGTCTATCGGGCGTTCACCTAGTGTTTATGTTTCTATGCTTCAGAGGTATTATGGAGACCCATCCCATGTTTGGATTTTAGCACCGTCCAGTTAGATAGGGATTTGACTAATGATGTAGAGCCCGTGGCCACTTTAGATCTGCAGGTTCGGAAGTTGAGGTCGAAGAGTATTGCTCCAGTAAAGGTCAATTGGAGGGGTCAACAAGTCAAGGAGGCTACTTGGGAGACGGATCATGATATGTGTAGCTGTTATACTCACATTTTCATCACTTGATGTATGTCTCTATACTCGTTCAAGGATGAACATTTGTTTTAAGATGGGGGAATGTAATGACCCGGCTAGTTATTTTGAGTACTTAAGCCCCGTTCCCCTATTTATATTGTCCTATATTTTCAATTTTGGTTATGTGACTTGTCGGGGTGGTTGGTTTGTCTTCGGGTAAGTTTTGGAGTAAATTGGGACACTTAGTCCCAAAGAGGTAGGCTTAAGTTGAAAGAGTTGACCAAAGTTTGACTTTTGTGTAGACGATTCCAGAATAGATTTTTGATGGTTCCAATAGCTTCGTATGGTGAGTTTTTACTTAGGCATATGCCGAATATTGACTTGGAGGTCCGTTGGTTGGTTTGAGACATTTTGGTGAAAGTTGGAAAAGTTGAAGGTTTGGCAGATTGATAGGTTTGACCGAGTGTTAACTTTATGGATATCAGACTCGGATTGTGGTTCTGGGAGTTGGTATAGGTCCGTTGTGCCGTTTGGTACTTGCATGCAAAATTTGATCTCATTTAAAGTTGGTTTGATGTGATTCAGCATTAATTTTAGAAGTTGAATGTCATTAGTTCACTAGGCTTGCATTGGGGTGTGATTAATATATTTGATGTTGTTTGATGTGATTTTTGGCCTTGAGTACGTTTGGGTTGTGTCTTGGGACTTGATGGTATGTTCGGATGGGGTACTGGGGGCCTTGGGGTGTTTCGGATTGAATTCGGACCATTAGTTCATGTGTTGGGATTTCTGGGTTTTGTGCTTCTAGTTTCCTTCATCGCGTTCGCGAAGAATAGGTTGCGATCGCGTAGAGTCTCTCTTGCAAAATGGATTTTTGCCCTTCGCGTTCGCAAAAGTAGGGACGCATTCGCGGAAGGTCAGGGTGTTTTTGCATCGAGAACGCAGGTGAGGGATCGTGACTGCGTAGAAGGAAGGTGAGGCTCTATGGTGGCATGCGTTGTTCATCGCGTTCACTTTTCGTCTAGAGTGGGGATGACTGGTCATCACGTTTACATTTGAAGTCTCGCAATCGCATAAGAGGTCGGGTGTGCTGATGGAATTTGTTCTTCTCGATCGCGAAGGCTTTTCCATGATCGTGAAGAGTAATAAATGGGCAGATAATATAGTACTCTATTTCGAAGGATTGGTTCGTTTTAACATATTTTGAGTTGTAGAGCTCAACTTTGGGAAATTTTGGAGGGGATTTTCAATATTTGGATCGGGGTAAGTGTTTTATACTCAGATTTGTAAATATTTCATGATTCCATCTTGCTTTTATCATTTATTTAATGAATTAATGTGAAGAAATGGGGGAAATTTTGTAAAACTTCCTAAAGTGAAAATTTGGGATTTGAATGGTGATTTGACCTTGGAATCGAATAATTTTGGTATGGTTTGACTCGTTATTGAATGAGTGTTCAAATTTTGTAAGTTTGGTCGGGTTCCTAGTTTCGGGCCCCAGGTTGACTTTTTGAGTTGAATTTTAATTTTTTTATGTTTGCAACTTTATTCTCTGGAATCGTTTCCTATGGTTTGTATTTATGGTATTAAGTTATTTTTGCTAGATTCGAGCCATTTGGAGATGGATTTCGTGAGAAAGGCTTACTAGAGAGTTGATTTAGCTTATTTGATGTAAGTATCTTGCCTAACTTTGTGTGGGGGACCTAACCCTTAGGAATTGGGTTTCTTTGTGTTGTTTGAGCTATGTGAAAGACGCGTACATGAGGTGACGAGTGTTTACACGGTCTTATGTGTGGTATTTTGACTGGACTAGACTCTTAGACTCTTTCATGCATTAAATTAGAAATCATAATACCATGTTATATCTTTCATTGTTAAATTACTCTGACATGCTTTAATTGATGTTGTTATCATATGCTCTATCCTTTATCGCCAAAAATGCGCTTATATGTTGTAATAGCCTTTGTTATATCTCTTATTTTCATGTTACCTCTTTTGTTGTCGAGTTATTCCTAGTTAGAGTTGTCACCCATAATGTCTTTTCGTGTTAAGCTTATGTTGTGCATTAAATTGGAAATTGTCATTTTGTTGAAATACCTTAATTTTTGAGTTATTAAAGTTGAAATTATGAAATCTAATATCACATTGAGGTTGAAGTTGTTGAGTATTGAGATATCTTTCCTTGTTGAGTAATTTCTCGTTCATATTGTTATCATTGAGATTCTTGTCCCTATTGTGGTTGTGCCATGGGCTATATGTTGTGGAAAATTTGGTATTGTTGATTTTTAGCAAGATGTGGCATATGAGCACTTGTGGTGCGAGTTGTTGGTGTGTTGTGATATTGATGAACAAGCGGCGATATACAAGGATATGGATTATTGTGCATGCGGCGACATAAGGTGGGATTTATGTGCGTGTTGCTAGTGAAGGGGAATTACTTGAAGCCACGCGGTTAAATAAGGTAGGCTAAAGTGCGAGTAGCTATTTTGATAAAATTATTTTCAAACTATCAAAATGTAAGGCTCACGTGGCGATATAAGGAAAGATTGTGATTGTAATTGTGAAATGAGGATATGTGGTGGTACATCGGTTTTAATTCTTGTTGTCATCTTTCATTTACCTTACCTGTAATTGTTCGTATTGTTTCCTTAATGTCCTTATTATGTGTTCCCTCCTTGTTGCTTTTATTGCTTTAAATTCAGTTGTTAGCTTACCTTATTGTGTTGCTTTATTGTCATTATTTCCCCGATTCCATCATTATATCACACTATACTTGTTCAATTTTCTTATCCTAGTAAGTGTCTTGACCTGGCCTCGTCTCTACTCTACCAAGGTTAGGCTTGATACTTACTGGGTACCATTATGTTATACTCATATTATGCTTCTACGGATTTTTTGCCGATCCAGGTACCTTGACTCAGGCTAGGCATCAGTGAGTGGATCATAAAACTTGGAGACTTCAAGGTATACCTGCCCGGTGCTCGCATGCCTCGAAGTCATCTTTTGTCCTTATTTATCTAATGTTTTCTCTTTATCTAGACAATGTTATAGTGGGGATTTTACAGCATATTCCTGTAGAGCTTATGACTCAGTTCCACTGGATTTTGGGAGTTTTGTTACAAATGTTCTATTTCGAATTTATTATGATTTTATCGAATTATCTTAAAATTTTAGTTGTTATATTCGGTTAAGTATTCATGAATGTTAGGCTTACCTAGTCTTAGAGACTAGGTGCCATCATGACATCCTAACGTGGGAAATTGAGGTCGTGACATAAAGGAGCACAATTTTCTACCAACAATTGAATATTCCGCCACAACTCAAAGTAACAAAGCTCAGTCTAACATATTTTCTAATTGAATTTCAATTATAAATTCAAGTAATGAAACTAACGAATTGGGTTCAAATAATACAAGTATTGTACGACAAAGTCCTAAGTCTACCCGGTCATAAACATGATTTTTAGCTACGTACAGACTTTCGTCACTTTGTGCCTATGTTGAACCCACAATTATTAACAAATAACATTTTAAACACCTACATGGTTAATTTACTCTTACAAGTTTAGAGAAGAGACTTACCTTGTTTCTAAGACCTCTTCCCGGTCCTCGAACCATACTAGTAGCCTCAAAATAACGCCGAGAAACCCAAAACTAGTCAAAAGTTGTAAAGACTAATCAATATATGATTAAAAATTCATAATTCATCTATTAGAGTAATTACCCAACTGTTGACCCAAGTAAAGGTTAGTTTTGAAGACTGACAAAGGAACTCAGGATGAACCAGGTCCATCCTTCAGATGCAAAAAAACGGGTAGATTCGAGCATGTGGGTTGCACGTGAGGGAGATAAGCATAACTTGGTATATTTTATATCTCCTGATCGAAAAGGTTTCATAATTGATAAGGATAAGGAGTCCTTAATCAAAGAGAACACAATTCAAGATAAGGAAGGAGTTAGAAGTTGAAATCAATTAGAACTCTTCCACCAAGGAAGAGTTGCATCAGAACTCTAGTTAATTCTTCATCTACTAACTCTATAAATTGCAGGATTTTCTCACATTAAGGTGTTGCACAAAAACACAGAAGTTAAACGTGAATTGGGAGCAAAATAGCAAGGCTTTTTGCAAGCAGTTCGTGTGTGATT